>CM068298.1:34970359-35078154 GCA_034768395.1 Linum lewisii
AACTATGGAACTGCTCCTGGCAATCGCCAGAATCAAGATTTGAATAATACTTATCCAGGGCAGCAACATCAGAGAGAGAACAATGTCAGTGACCTCGACAAGAAGCTTAGTCAGATCATTACCAGACTTGATGATCATGACAGTCAGTTCAAAGCTCAAGCTCTTCTCAATCAAGAACAGATCGCATCCGGTCAAAGAATTGAGCAAGTTGTGAACCACATCTCGAGCATGCTAGCATCTGGTCGACCATTTGGCCAATTTCCAAGCCAGACAGAGCCGAATCCGAGAAAGGAGCAAGCCAAGATGGTAACTGTTCAAAAGTTTACAAGCTTATCTGCTGATGCTTCGTCTGTTCTACGCAGGATCACTGAATCTCCAGAGAAGAAGGAAGCACAGAAAGTGGCACCTAAGGAGAATGATCCTCCTCTTGCACCGTACTATGTGAAGCCTCCTTTTCCAAGAGCATTGCTGCCGAACGCAAGGATCGAGACTGGCATGAAGGGGAATAAAGAAGGATACCCTGATGCTCGTAGCAAGAAACCTTCCTCTCCATATCCAGCTAAGTGTTCTGATCCTGGCTCTTTCACTCTACCTCTTGTCATTAATGATGTTGAGGTAGAACGTTGTTTAGTTGATATAGGCGCGTCTGTTAATGTTATGCCTATGAGCTTATTTGAAAAATTGAATCTAGGAGAACTTGAACCAACTAGTATGCAACTTGTCTTTGCTGATAGATCACTTAAAACCCCTAGGGGAGAGATAAAAGACGTTCTTACTAAATGTGGTCCTTTCACTTTCCTAGCTGACTTCGTGATCATAGACACTAGTAAGGATGATTCTACCATTCTCATAGGACGACCCTTCATGGCTACTACTGGAATGCAAATTAACGTTCCAAATGGCTCTTTAACTTTGAGGGTTGGTAGGGAAACGATAACAATCTGCCTTAAAGAAGGAATGAAATATACCCCTTTGAATGAAGAATCTCATTGCTTAGCTATTGAAACTGTGGAGTTGACTCCGGTCAACTCCGTCACTGACATCTCTTCTAGTGTTCCTAGATTGATTATTGTTGCAGGTGTTAAACAGATTACCAAGCAGAAACCAAAAATCTGATGTTCATAGCCGCCAAAGAAGAAGGAACTGAAAGCCTCTTCTTCACCGCCAAGCAGGAAACCTAGCAGGCCCCGGGGGAAGAACAAGAAGACGAAGACTCAAATGGTCTGGAGACAAGTTGTGCCGCCACCTTCATCCGAGCCAGCTGTACTGCCAATTCATTCTGAGATACCAGCGTCGGAACAAGTACTGAAGGAGAAGCCGAAAGCATCTCCTAAGGAAATACCTACGATCACCGATCCTGGTGATACAAAGCCAGAGGGTAAAGAGAAGATGAAGCCAATCATTCTCATCCCTTCCACCATCTTCCTCGTAGAAGATGATCCCTTGACAGAGCTCTTTGGTCCATTCAAGATCACTGAGCACCTTCCCGACGGACGTACCAAGCTCTTACACACTAACAGGAAGAAATTTATGCTTCACGGAGATACCCCGAAGCTCTACTTCATGAACTTCGATGCTAGCATTACGGAGAACCTGAGTTGGGATGTCTCCTTATACCGTCCAGGTATCGTCCAGCTTAAGGACGTTAATCTAGAGCGCTTCGTGGGAGGCAACCCACGGCTGGAGTCAGTTTTTTCATTTGTGTCAACTTTAGTGTTTTAGAGTCAGTTCAGGGGAGCCAAAAGTGTCAGTTTGTTTGATTTCTTAATTTTCGTGTGTAGTCTGTATGTCATAGTGTCTTTTGCAAGTTGTTTGAGGTCGTTCCGATTTTTGTGGATTTAACTGTGATTTTCTGAAGTTTGCCGGGATTGCGAAAATATTTTCAATCGTACAGGCAAAATTTTCGATGAAAATAACCCATGTTTTCGGCGAAAATGCCATTTGAAATCCCACTATGTTTTTAGACGTTTTTAACTAGAGTTTTCGGCGAAAACTCCTTGTAGTTTTCAGCAAAAATATTTTTGAAAATCGGCAGTACTTTTTAACTGATATTTTCGGCAAAAACTTGCACTTATTTTCGCCGAAAACCTTAGTGAAAATCAACAAATCCTCATTTTAAAAATCCGGTCACCTCTTCTCTCTCTCCTCACTTCTTATTTTCGAAAATTTTGAAAAAGCTCCCATGTTTCCAAAAAAAAACCAAACCGTCGCCGCCTTTCTTCCATCGCCGCCGTCCGACAAGCCGCCGCCACTGCCGTACGTCCCCCCTTCTGATCATTTTGAGATGTAGATCATCCGAATCGGAGCTCTAGAGCTCCCGTTCAGCCAAACCCTAAAATTTTTGATTTTCACCGATTTCTCTTTCTCCGTTCGTTTTCAGCACCCATGGCTTCAAGGTAAGTTGTAGAACTTTTCATTACGAATCTTTTGACATGTTGAATGCTGATTTTCATTGGGGTTGACTTTCGATTGACTTTTTGGTTTACCTCAATTTGCGTGCCGACTGATTTCGTGGGAACTAGGTTAGCTGAACTCTTTGGACTGATCTAGTATGCTTAGGGAGTATTGAGCTTAATTTCCATATCGTTTGATCATGTGTTGCTATGCATAAGATCGATTCTTTGTGGTGTTGACTTTTGAGAAATGTCGGTTTGACCATGAACTGTTTATCCTCGTTTGGCTCCCTGATGTGCTCAATTACGTTCATATTATTGTGGTTGCCATCTGAGATCATATTATACCGTCATTTTCCGCTTTGTGCTAATATTGCCATGATTAGGGTTCAATGTTCTATCATGTTGACTTTTTAAATGTCGGTTTGACTTCTGAACTCTGATTGTGATAATTCCATTCTGGCTTTTCCTAAGCATGTATTTTAATTGTTTGTGATTACCGGTTAATCTGCTTTGCTTACCCCCACTCGGTTTTCCTCATTTCTTTGTGAAATTGAGTTTTTCTACTAAGTGTGGGGTAGGGTTTTAGTTTGACTAATCTGGTTTGTTTTCGTGCTTAGGAACGTAACTCATGAGCGCAGGACCAAGCAGAGACTTGACACCGCCTCCAGCTCCCGGGTTCCCGCTCCCATCGCACCTGCCGTCCAGGGCCCTCCCCCAGCTTTCCCTGGCCGTGTTGGGTACCACCACACCGTTGCTCGCCTACCCCCATACTACTTCGAGTGCTACCAGCGTCTCGAGAATATCCCTGGAGCTGCTGTTCGCCCCCTTTCCATGGAGTCGCTCTTCGATCACGATGAGGTTGCTGGAGCTGACCACGCTTGCCGCCGACTTTCCAGACGTCGCCCTTCAGGAGTTTTGGGCGACGTTCGATCTGGACGAGCACAAGAGGAGGCAGGAGGTCATCACCTTCTATCTGGGCGGGGTGCACATGAAACTCACATATGATGAGTTTGCAGCTCGTCTCGGGATTCCCCACGAGCACTACGCGGGTCATCTGCTCGGCTAGGAGAACGACGATGACGACGGAGAGGAGTACCATGCACTCTGGAGCCACATGACTGGAGTGCCCGATGATCGTCTTACGAAGCACAATTCAGTTAAGTCTCTCTCTCACCCTCTCTATAAATTCATTCACATGGTTTGGCGTCGTTCTCTTTTGTATGCTCCAGAGAAGGACCGCCACCATATCAGCCGAGAGGAGCTTCTTCTTCATCGCGCCATCCGGGAGAGATATCCTCTTCATCCCGGATGGGTGCTTGCCCAACTACTCTGCAAGAAGACTCAGAGGTCGAAGCCACCTCGCTCACTCTTGGGAGGCCACTTTGTAGGCCGACTCATCATCTCCTTCGGCCTCCGTCAAGAATATGGCCAGAACATCCCACGCCGCAGAGTACGCACCGTTGGAGGCGATTTGGCGGTCGAATACAACCTCGAGCTGGACCCCAGCCCCCAGGTAGCAGCAGATCCTCCTCTCCACTACGAGGATGAGTCGGAGGAAGAAGATGATTCTGAGGAGCCTCAGCCTCAGTATGAGCCAGAATTTCATGATCCTATACCCTCGCCACATCATCAGGCAGGGTATGGACACCAGTCACCGCCACCCATTCCAGATCCATATCAGGCGCCTCACCAGCAGCACTGACAGCACCCCGCGGATGTTGGGGAGTTGTATGAGCGTCTCCAAGAGTGGCGCATCACCGACAACGCCACTCAAGAGGCAAGGTGGACTATTATGCAGCAACATATGCACCGCTCCGACGAGTGGTATGAGGCACAGCTGGCGTGGCAACGTCAGCTCGATGACTTCCTCCACTTTCCACCTCTCGACGCCCCTGATGAGCAGTGATCGGGTTGTATCGTTTTTCTTGTCCCTTCTTTTTATTTCTTCTATTCGGATATCGATCCAACTTTTTTCTGTGTGGGTCCAGGACACTTGTCCCGGTTTCCTTTTTATCTTTCATTTGTTTTTCTTTTGTAGGCAGTTGGGAGATTCCCTTTGCTTCGCTTGGGTAGATTCCCTCCGCTCCGAGGATCCGTGCCCATCCCCTACGCCAACCATCTCGGTCCAGGTTCTTCTACTTCACTCTGAACTCTAATTTTAGTCCTGTGAGGACACATTCCAGTTTAAGTGTGGGGTAGGATGCTAGAGAACCTTGCATGAACTTGATTGCCCTTGATTGTATTTTTGTGTGCCTCGTGATTCCTGTCCAGTCTCTCTAGCATTAGAATGGCTCAGTTCTTGATTTTTGATGTTAAGTTGCTGTTCGAACTTTCATAATGATGCTTAGACTGCTTAACCTAGAACTTGAGAACCAACGTGTTTACTTTGATGCTAAATTGCCTGGTCAGAACAGACTTTTTAAAATCACACTTGTAGTTTGTAGCCTTGATTGCATGAAAATGACCGAATTCGACTAGCAAACCAACTGTGAGCTTTTGATCCATTGCACGTAACTTGCAATTTCAATTATTTTTGAGTGATTTTCTGTTTGCTTGAATGAGTTAGAATTTGCATGAGACCTAGTCGAGACCACATGATAACACGAGTTCTAGAATGATAGGGGCACCTAGATTCAGCTACTAAGCCAGATAGCCTACCTAACGATAAAAGCCATTAGGTTTAAACCCTTGAGCTTGGCCTGTTCTTTCAGTTTGATAATTCATTACAACCATTTCCCATTATTTCATTCCCCCCTTGTGGTTGCAGTTCTAGATTGACCTACCGGAAGTCGGTTTGTGGTAACCTGCCTATAGCCATTAAACAGGTGGTCTTAGCTATTATGTCCAAACGTGTAAACCCCTATAGCAACTAAAAGAAAGAATCGGCACAAAGAAAAAAAAGAAAAAATGAAAGAAAAGAAGAAAATTTCAAAAAAGCAGAAAAGGAGAAAAGCTTCAGAAATTCTTAGTTTAATAAAACGTTCTTCTCCCTATACATGGAAGAACGAAGTCAAAAGAAAAGTTGAAAAGAAAAAAAAATTGTGTAAGAAAAATAATAAAGTGCTAGGCTGCTTGAGGGTATCATAGGACGAGCGTTCACTATTCCACCTGTGTCTGGTTAGACGATAGGAAGCCATAAGCTAGATTCGAGGGAAGTTAGTCGAAAAGCTACACCGCACCAAAGCCATCATCATACATCCCCATCATCCATTTCATTATAAACCCTTGTAGTGTAGAATTCGTTACAGTCCTAGCAGGGAAGTCCTTCTTGACTGGTTACTCGTGTTGTCACAGTGGTGGAGATGTGGTCGAAATGCAAACTTATGACAGAATTCAGTAACAGAAAATGAGAGTGAGAGTTTCCATTGTACTATATATTTCATGTGTGAGTAGTTTAGTCGGTCAGGTCAAATTCGTGCATAATTGGTTGCGATTACTTGTCGTGTGCAGTCTATTAGTGAGACCAGGTTGTTTGGCTGATCAGTATGCATGTTAGGTTTCTTGTTCTAGGAACTATCTGTCTAATAATTCATTGTGTTTGATTGAGCTGCAATTTAATCGATCTTTTCATTTGCGAACATGAGCGTTTATATTCAGTTTGCTTGAGGACAAGCAAAAGCTTAAGTGTGGGGTATTCTGATGACACTCGATTTGACGTCATTATCAGCCTCATTTAAGCGACAATTCCTTGCTTAAGACATGGTTTTTAGGGTAGAATAACGAATATTTAATCAATTGCTCTATCTCGTGCCATTTGTGTTACTTTGGCTCGTTTCAGGTCTATTTGATGGTTTTCTAGTGTTTCTTCATCGTGCATGTTTCTTGTCTGGATTGATCACCTAGATTAGATTCTTGTTAAGCTAAGGATAGAAGCGAACGCTCGCCTTACTTTAAAACATCAAATCGAACAATTAACCTTATAATTGGAGTGTGCCTTTCATAGGAGCCGATTAGGGTTAATCCACTGCAAGAGTAACTCATAAATCGTTAGTAATTCCACCAGTTAAGTTAAGTCGTTGCGAGAGGTGACCGTACCCGAGCGGCTAATTAATCTTGGTAGCTAGAATGGATAGAGCGAACGTTCGCCGGTCTTAAACCTAAAGGGTCAGGAGTTATGGTGGTGTCTTAGAATTGATTGAATGAGAATTGAAATCCGTTGATCTGTTGATTGCCTATGCTCTGGTGAACGAAGGGGGATTCGAAGTCTAAGTTCGTCTGTCATCTCTATTTTCAACCCTAATTTCCAATCTGTTTTCAGTTTCATTTTTTAATTTCCTGCATTTCTTAGAATTAGAAGTCGTGGAACTCACACCACGCACGAAGTGTTTAACTTGAGTAATTTGCCAGCTTATTTGAGTAATCGATCATTAGAAGACCCGTGGAATACGATCTACCCTAGCTTTCCTAGCTTGGTAGTTATTTGATCGATCGCTATTCTGCAGATCATCACATCTATAAAAGCATAATAGTTGAGGCATTTCATGAACAAAACCGAGAGTTCCTTAGGCTAATCGTAGGCGTAAAACAAGGATAAAATCATCACATCAATAGCGCAGCATAATCAGTAAACTCCATAGTAGAAACAATCACCTTTTTGTGATATATAACAGTGTAAAATCCCAACATAATGCATAAATCCAACTGAAACTCAAAAGTACATAACCCCCCCCCCCAAACATCCTGGTCAACTAAAAAGAAAGAAACTAGTCAACTCCGAGTAAACACCAATCTTCACCTCACAGTTGCAAGCTGGGACTTCCCGAAATGAACCCTCACCTCTGAACACCAACAACACCACCCACTCGCCACGAGATACTGAAAGGAAAAAAGAGATCAATTTCCTATTAAAATTGAGTGCAGCCACTAGGCTTAACCATGCAATGTCCTAACCCAAAGGAGCGGTTCCAAGCTCCACACAAGACATCGACAATGGAACCAGACCCGACCTTATCCACATTTTTAGCATCCTAAAGCAGTCTAGGTGATCACATAGGTTCAGTTCATCATTCACATTCACAATCACTAACATCAACATAAACATCACCGCATCAACATTCAACCACAACGCATAATCCACATAACAATTCATAGTCATCGTAAATACACACAACACCACACATTAACACACTCAACCACAATTATTAAACTAGGTGAGTTATTAGGCGCCAAGGAGTTATCCACACCACCACCACCGGCCATCACATCAACCTGACGCATCCAATAAGGATCCTTCCACGAGGAAGAACAACATCCAACGCATCCACATGGGATCCTTCCACGAAGGAGAACGACAACCATCCTTGGTAACCCATCCAAGGGATTCAACCTTGTGAATCATACTCAATACAACCAGTATCTCAGGTGGGGTAGTATGGGCTCCTTCGGGTTCTACTTTCAGTTACCATTCAGAACACATACAATTCCCTCACAACAACATCACATCATCTCATGAATCCACATTCCGGATACACTTCACAATCCATCCTCATAATCCAACATTTCGATCACATTTCATGATTCATCAACACATTCACACAATAGGTTAATCGGCTAGCTCACCGGCCACCCCCACCTGCAAATATAGGGGTAGCCATTTCATGAGTTTAGGGATCACCCACCTGTTCCTCTTTCTCAGTATGACCCCACATTGGCAGGGCCATTCTCCTGCATCCACAAACTGGCAATTGAAGATATTACATAACTCACATCCATTCCCCAATTCTATTCCATCTCTCAATTCTATGCCAGTTCATTAATCATTTCATTTAATCCCAAACGCCCAATCACAGCAACAATCAAACAATCAATCAAAGGCACAATCACAACACAATTTACCCCTTTTACTCTCCTCATTTTCATGCAACTCCTAACTTTCATCTAAGTCTAAATTACAACCCTCACGATGTCCAACACTATCTAACAACGTTAAACCCTCACTTGGAATAGAAGACGAGGCTCTAAACATGTTCTCGTTCCCCAAAATATTGATTCCTCCAACTCCAAACTCGTAGCCTAACCCCTTCTCACTGACTACACCCTACACCAACAAACTAGAAATTGAGATTAGTGATCTCTTTGTCTTGTTGCTAAGAACATGTAGCAAGAAACAGATCGTCAATCCAATCTCTACAGCTCCCGGAATTGCACTTTGAAGTTTGGCCGAAAATCTATTCGTCAAAAGGATTTCGCGGCGAGAAAATAGAAGCTGGGAGTTACTAATTCCCGTTAAAACTAGTCTTTTATACCCAGGTCGAAACACACGACGTGTGTTATAAAACTACACGACGTGTTTCTAAGACACACGGCCGTGTGTTATCTTTTGGCACTTTCGACGAATTCTGCTGGAATTACTGCATGGCCGTGTATCTCAAATACACGACGTGTACCTTGAAGACTCACGGCGTAAGTTCTTCACTGCACAACAAGATCACTTGCAACCTCAACCCAACTTAGGTACGAATAGCCCGGATCTCAATGGGACCCCAAAGGCACTAATTCCAGTACCTTGATCCCCCGAACTCGAGTTCCAACCTACCCGGTTGGGCGGGAATGTTATAAGTCTCCACAACTTCAAGGATTTCATCCCCAAAATCACTCCTAAGTCATCCTAGCCATACCATATGATGTGACTATATTTAGTGCATTTTTGCCCTCAATTAGCCTAGGGATCCCCCATGTTTGATCTCATTTTGCCATGATTTATATGCTTTTATGAAAGTTTTATGCAAAGTGCTCTTTTGTTGTCCAAGTGCCACTTTGAGGGCAATTTCAGTGCATATTGGAGTTTTATTTGTGCATTTTCAGGCCTTGGTGTCATAGTACTGGTGACAAGGAGCACGTAGGATCAAACGGGAGGTCAATCGGAGCTAGGACGGAGGAGTTATGGCCTTGGCAAAATTGAAAAAAAATGCAGTTTTGGCTGAAGGAGTTTTCGGCGAGAACTCTAAGTTCTCGCCGAAAAGTTGCCGTAGAAGGATCACAGGAGGCCGACTTTGGATTTGTGAAGAAGTTTTCGGCGAAAACTTCCAGAGTTTTCGCCGAAAACCTATGAAGAAATGTCAAGCTGCTCGGTGTTTTTTAAAGAGATTTTCGGCGAAAATCTTGTACAGTTTTCGCCAAAAATTTTAGGTATTTCCAGCGCAGTATATAAAGGTGAAGCGGGCAAAAATTAGAAAAGAATGGAGTCATTAATTTTACAACACACTCGTCACTCTCTCTTTCCTAATTGCCGATCATCATCCCTCCCTCTCATCCGATCATCCTTCTTCCTCAATTGTTGATCAACTTGAAGATCAAGGAGCTAAGTGAAGTCCTCCATACCTTGGATTAAAGCTTGAAGAGCCAAGTTGCAAGATCCTCCATGGAAACAAGGATGGTCTCCTCTACTCAATTTCAAGTTTCTTCCATGGTTATGCTAGGCTAAGCTTAGGTTTAGTTTAGTGGGGATGGATCAAGCTAGGATAGGTGATTGGTTGTATGGATTGAGTTTCTCATAGCCATTTGTGTAAGATGATGATCCTAGACCTTGTGCTTTGTAACCATTAGAGCTTGACTTGTTCTTTTGGTATTGCTTTTGTCTTTGAATACATGAGAATGATTGATTGATGTTGATCTAAGGTTTTAGGATTGTAATTGAATGATTTAAGAGATTGGATTATGCAATTGCAACCATTTTGAGCTTATTTTTCCTTGTTGTCATTTTATCAAACACTTGGTGTGCATTTAGTTTTCTTTCTTTTGAAGGTTGAAAGACCCTTTTGATTGCTAAACTAGTGTTATATGATTGACATGAGAGTGTCTTGCATCATTACCTTGTGTTAGATGAATGTTAGCATAGAAGTCAAGTGTTGAGCATTTCATTGAGCAAGCTAAGGCACTCCATTCCCTTTGTTCACATAGCGAAAGCATGGTGCATTTGGTCTAGGAGTAGAGAGTCAATTGTGCGAGAGTTTGTTGATTCTACTTGAGTGATTTGCATGGTCATTAGTTTGCACATCGTTGCTTGAGATTCAATCCAGCTTTCATGAACCTTGAGCTTGAAGAAACCCCTTGCTAAACTAAACTCCCTTCTCTCTTGTTTGATCCTCAATTTTACTTGTTAGTTTTACCGTGTTTGTTTATGCTTTTGATTTGTTCTCTTTCAAAACCAAATCTCAATTCAAATGTTTAGACCGTTCATGAACCTTGTGAGTATTAGCTTATGAGAGGACCTCGTGGAATACGACCTTGTATGTTGTGAGTTAAATCTTGCACATCAAGTTTTTGGCGCCGTTGCCGGGGAATCTCTCATTCCTAAGAAAGCCATTATTAGTGAACCAATCTTTACACTTCCTTCCATTATCCTTTTTGCTTCCTTGTTACTTTTTGTTTACTTTGTGATCCCGCATCGTTGTATTACTCGGGTGTGTTTGTTGTGCTTGTTTGTAGGTGATTTATGCTAGTGCATGAGGCGTTCAGCTCGTCTTCAAGCACGAATCCAAGGACTTGCACAAGTGATCGAGCCAATAACTATTCCCCCTCCTACTATTGAAGAAGAGGAAGTTGAACACATCTCACACCACACTATGTCTCATCAAGAGGACGACGATAACCATTCGGAACATTCACATCACACTAATGAAGACTATCAATCGCAAAGAGGTGTGAGGCGCAAACTAGCTGATTATGCTCGCCCAACCCTCGAAGGGGCAGCCTCGAGCATCGTGCGAAGGCTGGTAAATGCAAGAAACTTCGAGCTAAATCCTAATATAATTCAGATGGTGCAAAACGGAGTGGTTTTCAATGGCATTGATGGAGAATGCCCGTCTAGACACTTGAAGGATTTTCTAGAGATATGCGATACGGTGAAGAACGATCAGGTTCATCCAGATTGTGTGCGACTCCGACTCTTCCCTTTCTCCCTCAAAGGTCGAGCCAAGTCTTGGTTGGAGAACCAACCTAGTAGAACATTCACCACATGGGAGTGCCTAGCCGAAGCTTTCCTCGAAGAGTTCTTTCCTCCTTATATGACGGATGCAATTCGAGATTGGATCAACCACTTCACACAACACAAGGGAGAGCTCTTCCATGAGACTTGGAATAGATTTCAAGCCCTTCTTTGGTCTTGCCCTCATCACAACTTCGCCGAATGGAGCTTGACAGACATCTTTGCTAGGTCCCTTGATTTTGAGAATACAAGGATGATCAACCAAGCCCCCGGAGGTGATTTAAGGATGCTCACTCCCGAAGATGCTCTAGAAATCTTCGCCGAGATGGCCAACAAGACAAGGAGTTGGTCTTGACAACAACCTCCTAGATCCAAGTATGGAAGTGAAACTCACTACGACTCTAGAGCCATAAGTGTTGATGCACCAAAGGATTCGTCTAGCTATGGGAAGAAGCCTAAGTTACTAGGACATCGTGATGAAGATGACCCCATGTTTGCTCTCCTCATGTCCAAGATTGATGCCATGGCCTCTCAAGTAAGCAATCTTAGTATGCCTAAGCATCCCTCTAAAGTTCCATCATCTCATTTGTGTAATCCACCGGTGGCTTCAATATATTGTTGTGAATGCTGCGTGGGCCAAGGCCACGATGTGAGTGCTTGTCCCTCCGCCACTCCTGAGCTTGGCCAAGGCGACCACAATGAGGAGGTAAGCTTCGCACAAGGTCAGGGATTCCATGGTAATTTCAACCCCCAAGGGAACTATCATGGGGGTAACTACAACCGTCCTTGGAACCAAGGAGGTGGGTACAACAAGTCTAACCAAGGGTACCAAGGACAAGGTAATCAAGGTCGTGGTTACAACAAGGGTTACAACCAAGGTAATCAAGGAGGATTCCAAGGTTATAGAGGGTACAATCAAGGCAACCAATGGTCTCAAGGAGTTAACCTAAGCCAAGGTAGCCAATGGACTCAAGGAGGTAACCAAGGTCAAGGGAATCAAGGAGGAAATCAATGGAATCAAGGTGGACAACCAAATCAAGGTCCCCAAGGTCCTACCCCACCGGGAATGTACAACCATAAAGGTGATGGACCACCCAAATTCAACAAACCACCTCACAACAAAGAGGGCGGTTCTTCAATTTCTCACGAAGACACCAATGTGGCAATGATTCAACTTATCAAGAATCAAAAAGCTTCAATTGCAAATTTGGAGAATCAAATGGGCCATATTGCTAAGACACTCTCGGAACGACCCTCTGGCACTTTACCCTCCAATACCGAGGTCAACCCCAAAGGTCCGGAGCATTGCAAGGTAGTGACCTTGAGAAGTGGGAAACCTTTGCAAGATGCAACCTCTTCCCCAATTGACTCTCAAAAGGTACAAGCTCCTAATCTAATGGTTGATGATGATGATATTAAGGATCCTTCGAATAAAGTTGAGGTCGAAGTCGAACCTCCTACGGGTAATGTGAGTACTAAGGTTGCCAAGGAACCTAGTAAGGCTACATCGAGTACACCACCGGTCTCTCCTCCCACACCGGTTGTACCTCCATACAAGCCTAAGCTTCCGTACCCATCTCGATTGAAGAAGGATAGCCTTGAGAAGGTTTTCAAGAAGTTTGTGGAGCGGCTTAGTCAAATGCAATTCTCTCTTCCGTTTCCCGAAGCTATGACTATGATGCCTCAATATGCTAAGTTCATGAAGGAACTCTACACCAACAAGAGGAAGTTACGAGACATCTTTAGTCCACCTCAATGAGGAATGCTCCGCCGTTCTCTTCAAGAGCCCACCGGAAAAGCTCAAGGATTCGGGTACTTTTACTATCCCTTGTGTTATAGGTAATACCTCTTTGGCTAATGGTCTTGCGGATCTAGGTGCTAGCATCAGTGTCATGCCTTATTGCATATTTAAGAAACTAGGGTTGTCTAATATTTGTCCTACTCGTATGTACATTCAACTTGCGGACAAGTCGACCAAGATTCCTAGGGGAATTGTTGATGACGTGCTAGTTAAAGTCGGTCCTTTTGTTTTCCTAGTTGACTTTGCGGTCATAGATACCGATGATGTGGACGTCTCATTGATATTTGGTAGACCATTTCTTGCTATGTCTCGTGCTTTAATTGATGTGCATAATGGGAAATTGACATTGAGAGTAGGACAAGAGAGTGTCACATTTTGCATAGCCGATGGCATGAAGTTTGCTCACGCACAAGATGATTTAGAGTACTCGTGTGATACTATTGCTTCGGCTAGTGTGTGTAGTATTTCTAACTTCGTGTGTCAAGATTCTTTGGATGTTTGCCTTAGAATGAATGTGAAGGAACATCTAGATACCCTGGAGTTAAAAGCTCAAGTGGCCTACCTTGATGAAGGGAGAGACAAGTTGGAGAGTGAAACGGTTTGTTGCTCTCTCGAAGGTGGAAAGGGTGAAGACCTCCTATGAAGAACTACCTACTCTTGAGCTCAAGCCTCTTCCCACACATTTGGAGTATGCTTTTGTAAGCTACCGGTCATCATCAACTCTAAGCTCCTACCCGAGCAAGAGGACCGCCTAGTGGAGCTCCTCAAGAAGTATATGAGAGCTATTGCGTGGAGCATCTAGGATATTTGAGGTATAAGTCCCACATTTTGCTCACATCGGATCCTTATGGAAGAAGATTTTAATCTGGTTGTGCAACCACAACGAAGATTAAATCCTAACATGAAGGAGGTTGTGAAAAAAGAGGTTATTAAGCTTATGGATGCGGGGATTATCTTTCCTATCTCGGATAGTCCTTGGGTTAGGCCCGTGCAAGTTGTTCCCAAGAAAGGAGGGATCACGGTGGTAGCTAATGACAAGAACGAGCTCATCCTGACAAGGACGATCACCGGGTGGCATGTTTGCATAGATTATCGTCGACTCAATGAGGCCACTAGGAAGGATCATTTTCCTCTACCTTTCATGGATCAAATGCTCGAGCGTCTCTCTGGTCACGAGTAATATTGTTTCTTAGATGGCATGTCCGGATACTTCCAAATACCGATTGCCCCAGAGGACATCGAGAAGACCACATTCACATGCCCTTTTGGTACGTTTTCTTATCGCCGAATTCCATTTGGATTGTGCAATGCTCCCGCTACCTTCCAACGATGTATGCTTGCTATCTTTGATGATTTTGTGGAAGATATCATGGAAGTGTTCATGGATGATTTCTCGGTCTTCGGGGACTCGTTTGATCTTTGTTTGAGGAACCTTGAGAAGGTGTTGCATCGTTGTGAAGAGACCAATCTCGCATTAAGTTGGGAGAAGTGCCATTTCATGGTCAATGAGAGGATTGTTCTTGGTCACAAGATCTCTCGTAAAGGCATTGAGGTTGATAAGGCAAATCTAGAGACCATCTCTCAACTTCCTCCACCCTCCTCCGTGAAGGTCGTGAGAAGTTTCTTGGGGCATGCCGGTTTCTATAGGCGCTTCATTAAAGACTTCTCCAAGATAACTACTCCTATGACTCGGCTTCTCGAGAAGGATGTGGAATTTCGATTTGATGATGAATGCATGCGGGCCTTTGAACTCCTAAAGGGTAAACTCACGAATGCTCCTATACTCATTGCTCCAGATTGGTCAAAGTCATTTGAGTTGATGTGCGATGCTAGTGATTACGCTATTGGAGAGGTTCTAGGCCAACGAATCGACAAGAGATTCCATCTGATATACTATGCAAGTAAGACTCTCAATGAAGCTCAAAGGAACTATACAAATACGGAGAAGGAGCTCTTGGCTATAGTGTTTGCTTTTGATAAGTTTAGGTCCTACTTGGTGCTTTCTCAGACTATTGTCTTCACGGACCACCAAGCTTTGAGGTACCTTCTATCTAAGACCGATGCTAAACCAAGATTGATTCGATGGGTTCTTTTGTTGCAAGAGTTTGACATTGAAAAGAAGGGATCCGAGAATGTAGCCACCGATCACTTGTCTCGTTTGAAAGAAGCTGAAATGGTACACAATGGTAATGAAGAGATCAACGACAATTTACCCGATGAGCTATTATTCGCTTTAGCGACTTTGGAGTTCAAGGAACCTTGGTTCGCGGATTTAGCTAACTATCTTGCTAGTGGATACTTGAAGGAGGGCCTCTCCACCCAAGACAAGAGGAAGTTCTTTGCGGATTTGAAGCATTACTATTGGGACGATCCTTTTGTTTTTCGAGTTGGCTCCGATGGTATGATTAGAAGATGTGTTAACCATGGAGAAGCGAAGGACATCATACTACATTGCCACTCCGGTCCTACGGGTGGGCATCATGGGGCCAATCGCACGGCTCGCAAGGTACTTGAGTCCGGATTCTTTTGGCCCTCAATCTTTCGAGATTGTCAAGACTTTGTCAAGTCTTGCGATGCGTGTCAACGTTCAGGTAGCATTTCTTCCCATGATGAAATGCCTCAAAATGTGTCGTTGGTGGTAGAAATATTTGATATATGGGGTATTGATTTCATGGGACCATTTCCTACTTCGCATGGTAACAAGTATATATTAGTTGCGGTTGATTATGTGTCTAAATGGGCGGAGGCACAAGCTTTTCCTACCAATGATGCCCGAGTTGTAGGGAAGTTTCTTGTTAGGTTGTTCACCCATTTTGGTGCTCCTTGTGCTATCATTAGTGATCAAGGTACTCACTTTCAAGGGCAGTTCGATAGAGTGTGCCGCCGGTTCGGTGTCACTCATCGGATGTTTACCTCGTATCACCCTCAAACTAGTGGCCAAGCTGAGGTGACAAACAGGGAACTTAAGAGGATTTTGGAGAAAACGGTCGATCAATCACGAAAAGATTGGTCGACGAAGCTTGATGATGCTCTGTGGGCCTACCGCACGGCTTATAAGACCCCTATAGGCACTACTCCTTATAGGATGGTCTATGGTAAAGCTTGCCATTTGCCGGTAGAGCTTGAGCACCGATCTCTTTGAGCGTTGAAATTTCTAAACCTTGATTTGAGTCTCACAGGAGAAGAGCGTAAGTTTTAGGTACATGAGCTCGAGGAGTATCGCCATCATGCATATGAGAGTGCTAAGCCATACAAGGAGAGGACGAAGCTCATTCATGACTCCCATTTGAAACCGGGCAAGGATTTCAAAGTTGGTGATCAAGTCCTCCTATACAACTCTCGGCTCATACTTTTTCCCGGGAAGTTGAGATCTCGTTCGTCCGGACCATTCACGGTAACTCAAGTATTTCCTTATGGCACCGTCGAGGTAATTTCTCCCTCTCAAGCCAAACCTTTTAAGGTGAATGGCCATCGACTTAAACATTATGTTGTTCATGATGCTATTGGTCCGGTCGAGGTTTTATCCTTGGTTATGCCTTGAGTGCTCTAGGTTTCATCTAGCTAGAGACGTTAAAGAAGCGCTTCATGGGAGGCAACCCATGTTATCCTTACCTTTTAGCTTTTATGTTTTTGTGTTGTTTTAGCTCATTGAATAAGATGTTGCCAAGCACCTAGGAGGATCACTCTTCACAATGAGCGTCATGGGACTCTTCCTCTACTTTGGCTTCCTAGTCTCCTCTCTACCAACGCGGTAACTTCGTTCCACCTTACCCTCTCTCTTGATCATTGAAGACAATGCTCCTGTTAGTCGTAGGGGAGTTTGAGGTTTGTTGTGATTATTTATGGTAGAGATGTAATGCTATGTTTGATGATTTGCATGATCTTGATTGAATGTCAAATTCCTCTATCATAGAATCATTCGGTTCTTGACTTTTAGTGTTTAATTGACTTCAAGCTTTCACAATGACGTTTAGACTATTTCATTTAGAACCTATAACCAGCATGTTAGCACTGATATCAAATGAGTCTAGGCCAGAACAGAGATGTTATCACTCTTGTATGTTGGTTGATTGGTTTGATGCGTGTTTTTGTTCCGCTCGATAACACCGGTCTAAGATGATAAAGGAAATTAGAATTTCACCACATTCAGCCAAAAAGCTTACCCGAATCAGTTTCCTATAGGATAACCCATTGAGCCTTGGTCTGTTTGTTGGATCATACACATTTTCACCATATTCCATGCTTTTCTTCACCTTTTTGATCCCTCGTGATTGTGGCTTGAGATTAGATGGAATCCTTTTCGAAATCTTGTGTGGAAGTTGTAAGGGGCTGGGGACCAAGTGGCTCAAGTGGCTAATTTGTGAAGGAAAGAAAAGAAAAAAAAAGAATGCTCAAAAGAAAAGAAAAGCTAGGCAAGCTCGGCACCTAAGTGAAGTGTCGGGTTGAGCACTAGTAAAGGAAAAGGCTGTGAGCTAGGCAGGATCAACACCTAAGTGAAGTGTTGGATCGAGCACTAGTATGCAGTAGAAAAAAAAAAGAAAAGAAAAAAATAGAAAAGAAAAAAAGTTCTCAAAAGTGGACCTTGTTGTAGTGATCCTAGCTTGAGCGTGAAAAGTGCAGATCTAGAAGCGGATGAAGTTGAGTCGATAGCCACATCACGATCACTCACTACTTTCAAAAAGTTTTCCTATCCCCACCTAATTTGTTCTATTTCCCGAGTTCAAGTCCTTTTGATTAAAGTTGGTGTTGTCGTGGTCGGTTTTGCTGTGTCCCAATCAACCACTACTTGAAGTGTGCAGAAAATAGTGAGGTCTAGACTTGTTTGGTTGACGTTCTTGCATGTGTAGGTTAACTTTGCTCGTGAAGTCTTCCACACCTTGGATTGGAGCTTGAAGAGCCAAGTGGGAAGATCCTTCATGGAAGCAAGGATGGTCTCCTCTTCTCAATTTCAGGTTTCTTCCATGGTTAAGCTATGCTAAGCTTAGGTTTAGTTTAGTGGGGGATGGATCAAGCTAGGATAGGTGATTGATTGTATGGATTGAGTTTCTCATAGCCATTTGTGTAAGATGATGATCCTAGACCTTGTGCTTTGTAACCATTAGAGCTTGACTTGTTCTTTTGGTATTGCTTTTGTCTTTCAATACATGAGAATGATTGATTGATGTTGATCTAAGGTTTTAGGATTGTAATTCAATGATTTGAGAGATTGGATTATGCAATTGCAACCATTTTGAGCTTGTTTTTCCTTGTTGTCATTTTATCAAACACTTGGTGTGCATTTAGTTTTCTTTCATTTGAAGGTTGAAAGACCCTTTTGATTGCTACACTAGTGTTATATGATTGACATGAGAGTGTCTTGCATCATTACCTTGTGTTAGATGAATGTTAGCATAGAAATCAAGTGTTGAGCATTTCATTGAGCAAGCTAAGGTACTCCATTCCTTTTGTTCACATAGCGAAAGCATGGTGCATTTGGTCTAGGAGTAGAGAGTCAATTGTGCGAGAGTTCGTTGATTCTACTTGAGTGAGTTGCATGGTCATTAGTTTGCACATCGTTGCTTGAGATTCAATACAGCTTTCATGAACCTTTAGCTTGAAGAAACCCCTTGCTAAACTAAAGTCCCTTCTCTCTTGTTTGATCCTCAATTTTACTTGTTAGTTTTACCGTGTTTGTTTATGCTTTTGATTTGTTCTCTTTCAAAACCAAATCTCAATTCAAATGTTTAGACCGTTCATGAACCTTGTGAGTATTAGCTTATGATAGGACCTCATGGAATACGACCTTGTATGTTGTGAGGTAAATCTTGCACATCACCATACCGAAAAATGCAGCAAAAATGAAGCAATTCAAGCATCGCATAGCTACCCAAAATCAAGCATAACAAACTTATCAGCCTCGCCTTCTAAGGTCACCTACCTTCCGCATTCCAAGCCTCAACCTCACACGAACCAAACACCACCACCACATTCTACACACCATAACCATACTCACACCCTAAGGCATAACTAAGCACGAAGTATGAAACAAGAAAACACAAGAAAAACACTAAAGGGAGGAAGTATCTGAAGCATAAGCTTCCACCAATTTTGGGTACTGTCTCCTCATGCTCTCCTCGATCTCCCAAGTGGCCGACTCACTCTCGTGGTTCCTCCCCACCACCTTGATTTGAGGAATATGCTTATTCCGCAGAACCCAAACTTTCCTATCAATGATTTCCACCGACTTCTCTTCATAGGTCATATCTTGATCGATCTCCACCTCCTCGGGTTGTATCACATGGGAGGGATCCACATGATACCGCCTAAGCATGCTAACGTGGAACACATTGTGTATCCTCTCTACCTCACTTGGCAACGCTAGAACATAAGCGACCGGACCAGCCTTAGCTAACACTGATGAATGATGCAGAGCGGGTTTATCAAATAACTACCAAGCTGGAAATGCACAGAATATAGAGGCAAATTACTCAGGTTTAACACTTTATGCGTGGTGTGAGTTCCACGACTTCTAATTCTAAGAAATGCACGGAAATTAAAAATTAAAACTGAGAACAGATTGAAAGATTGGTTGATTAAACAAAGATGACAGACAAGCTTAGACTTTGAATCCCCCTTCGTTCACCAGAGCATTGGCAATCAACAGATCAACGAATTTCGATTCTCATTCAATCAATTCTAAGACACCACAATAACTCCTTACCCTTAGGTTTAAGACTGGCGAACGTTCGCTCTATCCGATCTAGCTACCAAGATTAATTAGCCGCCCGGGTACTGTCGCCTCTCGCAACGACTTAACTAACTAGTGCAATTACTAACGATTTATGAGTTACTCATGAGTGGATAAACCCTAACTGGTTCCTACGAAAGGCACACTCCAATGATTAGGTTAATTGTTCGATTTGATGTTTTAAAGTAAGGCGAGCATTCGCTTCTATCCTTAGCTTAACAAGAATCTAATCTAGGTGATCAATCCATACAAGAAACATGAACAATGAGAAACAAATCAAACATGAAAGAGAAACTGATTGAACTTTGAATCTAATCACCGCCGATCTGTGACCGCTTTAAAGCCCTGGGTCACTTAGGGTTCATCTAGTCTAAGCTCTACGAGTTTAGCTTCTCATGTTTTTCACAAAAGAATCAAAGATAAAGATAGAGTTCATCTTGAACAGAGGAAGAACAGAAAAGGATCTGAAAAACCTAATTAAGAAGACTCCGGCAGAACTTCGATCTCCGGTAATCTACAATCATAGCTCCGAGTCTTCGAGATGAAAGGGATGGCGTCACGATCTCTTCCTGGCTCTTCGAACTCTAAATCTACTCCAGAACTCCTGAGAATCCTCAAAGTATTTTTTATTAATTGGTATTATGAGATGTTATTAGATGTGGGCCGCCGGTTAAGTATTTATACTTAACCCTAATACCGCTGGATTTTGCCTGGAATTTTCGCCAAAAACCTAGGGAGTTGATGACACTCGATTTAACGTGATTATCAGCCTCATTTAAGCGACATTTCTTTGCTTAAGACATGGTTTTTAGGGTAGAATAACGAATATTCAATCGATTGCCCTATCTCGTGCCATTTGTGTTACCTTGGCCCGTTTCGGGTCTATTTGATGGTTTTCTAGTGTTTTTGTGTTAGCACAGGTTTTTGTCGTCGAATAAGTAACCAAGGACGTGTCTAAGGCATTGGAACATCGAGGAACTGAACCGGAATCGATCAAAGGAGCCAGTCAAAGTCAAACAAAATCCTGCCCGATTACAAAGATATTTTCACCGAAAATTACCTATTGATTTCGGCGAAAATAATAGTACAAATCGACTGACGCCAAGTGAAGGAGATTTTCGGCGAAATCGATCAAGTGTTCAAATCAAAAATAAAAGGCAGAGAGATCACTTCCATTCACAAGCATATTTTTGGCAAAAATATCCCTATATTTTTGGCAAAAATAATAGAGTAATCCGGATCTGATAGGGTTAAGTATAAATACTTAACCCGGTGGCCAAAAGAAGGGACATCATAATTTACATCAGAAAATACTTTTCGAATCAGAATCCTCTCAAGTTATGGAGCGAAGAGTTAGAGTTCGAAGAGCCGGAAAGAGATCGTGACGCCATCCCTTTCATCTCGGAGAACCGGAGCTAGGAGTGTTATCTACCGAAGAATCGTGACGTCTGTCAGAGTCGTCTAAATTAGGTTTTTCAGATTCTTTTCTGTTCTTCCTCTGAATGATGAACTCTTTCTTTGTCTTTGTTTCTTTGTAATAATCATGAGTAGCTAAACTCGTTAGAGCTTAGACTAGATGAACCCTAAGTGACCCAGGGCTTTAAAGCGGACACGGATCGGCGGTGATTAGATTCGAAATTCAATCAGTTCTTTTTCATGTTTGATTTGTTCTTCATTGTTCATGTTTCTTGTTTGGATTGATCACCTAGATTAGATTCTGGTTAAGCTAAGGATAGAAGCGAACGCTCGCCTTACTTTAGAACATCAAATTGAACAATTAACCTTATAATTGGAGCGTGCCTTTCGTAGGAACCGGTTAGGGTTAATTCACTGCAAGAGTAACTCATTAATCATTAGTAATTACACCAATTAATTATGTCGTTGCGAGAGGCGACCGTACCCGGGCGGCTAGTTAATCTTGGTAGTTAGAACGGATAGAGCGAACGTTCGCCTGTCTTAAACCTAAGGGTAAGGGGTTATGGTGGTGTCTTAGTAATTGATTGAATGAGAATCGAAATCCGCTGATCTGTTGATTGCCAATGCTCTGGGGAACGAAGGGGGATTCAAAGTCTAAGTTCGTCTGTCATCCTTGTTTTCAAACCCTAATTTCCAATCTGCTTTAGTTTAATTTTTAATTTCTACGCATTTCGTAGATTTAGAAGTCGTGGAACTCACACCACGCACAACTTGCTTGCATTCAAGTATTTTGCCAGTTTTAAAGTAGTCAATCTTAAAAGACCCCTGGAATACGATCTGCTGTAGCTTTTTCTTAGCTTAGTAGTTATTTGTGTGAAATGCATCACAACGACTGCGCGTTCACCAGGAGTTTTTGCCAAAAATTCCTTTGTAAATTGGATGACCGCTCGGCTGAATTCTCCTGTGATTTTCGGACCGCCATTTCTCGGCGAAAACTTAGTGTTTTTGCCAAAAAGTTCTTCTTGTAAGCTCTACCGATTTCTTCATGAGTTTTCGCCGAAAACTCCAAGGGAATTTCGTCGAAAACTTCAGTGTAAATGGGAGCAGGATTTGGTTTGACTTGATTGACTCCTTGGATCGATTCCAGTGCGATTCCTCGAGGTTCCAACGCTTTAGACACGTCCTTGGCTACTATATTTGATGGAAAAAACCTGTGCTAACATGAAAACACTAGAAAACCATCAAATAGACCCAAAACGGGCCAAAGTAACACAAATGGCACGAGATAGAGTAGTTGAGAGAATATTTGCTATTCTACTCTAAAAACCATGTCTTAAGTAAGGAAATGTCACTTAAATGAGGCTGATAATCACGTCAAATCGAGTGTCCTCAAGCAAACTGAATAGAAACTCTCATGTTCACAAATGATAAGATTTACTAAATTGGAGTTCAATCAAACACAATGAATTATTAGATAGATAATTCCTAGAAAAAGAAACCTAACATGCATACTGATCAGCCAAACAACCTGGTCTCACTAAAAACTGCACACGACGAGTAATCGCAACCAATTATGCACAAATTTGACCTGATCGATCAGACTCCTCACACAAGAAATATTTAGTAAACGGGGAACTCTCACTCTCTGTGTTTAAGGACGTGTTTCTACTCTCAATCATTTTCTGTTACTGAATTCTGTCATAAGTTTGCCATTCGACCACATCTCCACCACTGTGACAAAACGAGTAACTAGTCAAGAAGGACTTCCATGCTAGGACTGTAATGAATTCTAAACTACAAGGGTTTATTATGCGATGGATGATGAGAGTGTATGATGATGGCTTTGGTGAGGTGTAGCTTTCGACTAACTTCCCTCAAATCTAGCCTATGGTTCCTACCGTCTAGCCAGACACGGGTGGATTAGTGAATGCTCGTCCTATGATACTCTCAAGCAACCTAGCACTTATTTTCTTTACACACAATTTTTTATTTTGACTTTTCTTTAGCTTTGTTCTTCCATTTGTAGAGAGAAGAACGTTTATTGAACTAAAAACTTGAAACTTTTCTGATTTTTCTGCTTTTCTTTTTCGACATTTCTTTTGTTTTTTTTTCTTTGTGCCAATTCTTTCTTTTAGTTGCTAGAGGGGTTTACACGTTTGGACATAATAGCTAAGACCACCTGTTTAATGGCTATAGGAAGGTTACCACAAACCGACTTCCGATAGGTCAATCTAGAACTACAACCACAGGGGATCAATGGGGAATGAAAGAATGGGAAATGGCTATAATGTATTATCGAACCAAAAGAACAGGCCAAGCTCAAGGGTTTAAACCTAATGGATTTATCGTTAGGTAGGCTATCTGGCTTAGTAGCTGAATCTAGGTGCCCCTATCATTCTAGAACTTGTGTCATCGTGTGGTCTCGAGTAGGTCTAATGCAAATTCTAACTCATTCAAGCAAACCGAAAATCACTCAAAAAGAATTGAAATTACAAGTTACGTGCAATGGATCAAAAGCTCACAGTTGGTTTGCTAGTTGGATTCGGTCATTTTCATGCAATCAAGGCTACAAACTACAAGTGTGATTTTAAAAATTATGTTCTGACCAGGCAATTTAGCATCAAAGTAAACATGTTGGTTCTCAAGTTCTAGGTTAAGCAGTCTAAGCATCATTATGAAAGATTGAACAGCAACTTAACATAAAAAATCAAGAACTGAGCCATTCTAATGCTAGAGAGACTGGACAAGAATCACGAGGCACACAAAAACACAATCAAGGGCAATCAAGTTCATGCAAGGTTCTCTAGCATCCTACCCACACTTAAATCGTACTGTGTCCTCAAGGACTAAATCTAGAGTTCAAAGTGAAGTAGAAGAACCTGGACCGAGATGGTTGGCGAAGGGGATGAGCACGGATCCTCGGAGCAGAGGCAATCTACCAAAGCGAAGTAAAGGGAATCTCCCAACTGCCTGCAAAACAAAAACAAATAAAAGATAAAAAGGAAACCGGGACAAGTGTCTCGGATCCACACAGAAAAAAGTTGGATCGAAGTCCAAAAAGAAGAAATAAAAATAAAGGACCAGAAAAGGAACAACCCGATCACTGCTGGTCAGGTGCATCGGGAGGGGGAATGTGGAAGGCGTCGCCTATCTGTCGCTGCCATGCCAGTTGTGCCTCATACCTCTCGTCATTGCGGCACATGTGCTGCTGCATAATAGTCCAGCTGGCATCCTGAGCGGCGTTATCAGTGATGCGCCACTCCTAGAGTCACTCGTACAGCTCTCCAATATCCGCGGGATGCGGTCGGTGCTGAGGGTGAGGCGCCTGGCACGGCTCTGGAATGGGCGGCGGCGACTAGTACTCATACCTTGCCTGATGATGTGGCGAGGGTATATGATCATGAAACTCTGGCTCTGCCTGGGGTTGCGGCTCCCCAAAATCATCTTCTTCCTCCGACTCGGCCTCATGATGGAGAGGAGGAGGCGCCACCACCTGTGGACTGGAGGAGGCTCTAGCTCACGGCCAAACCCTAACCCTAGGGGTTCGGCACCTCCGGTAACATCTGTCCAACCTACTAATACGGTTCAGAATTCTAACCCACGTCCTAGTGGAATTGTATGTTTTAAGTGTCAAGGTAGAGGACACATCTCAAGGGATTGCCCTAACCAACGGACGATGGTAGTAAGAGAGGAGGAATCGAGACGGACGATGAAGAAGAGGAGAAGAAGGAAGAAGAAGAGGAGTCAGAAGAAGGAGAAGAAGTTCAGCCCGAAGGGCTTGAAAAGTTTGCAGGGTTCTTCTCTAAAACCCTAGCACCCGGCGCCTCGGCCTCATCCCCGACCCCTGCCCCAGCCCCTGCCCCGGCTTTAGCCCAGGCACCAGCCCTGGCACCGGCCCTGGCCACAGCCCTGGCCCCAGTACCCAGCCCCAACACTGCCTGACCAGACCCCAGCACCCCAGTGCTCGGCTCCAGCATCGGCACTGTCCCAGGCCCTAGCGCCCTAGCGCTCGGCACTGCCCCAGGCCCTAGCGCCCCAGCGCTCGGCCCCAGCCTCGGCACTGCCCCAAGCCCCAGCGCCCCAGCGCTCGGCCCCAGCCCCGGCGCTCCCCGAACAGGCCCCAGCACCCCAGTGCTCAGCCCCAGCCCCGGCGCTGCCCCACCAGGCCCTAGTGCCCCAGCACTCGGCCCCAGCTCCGGCACTGCCCCACCAGGCCCTAGTGCCCCAGCACTCGGCCCCAGCCCCGGCACTGCCCCACCAGGCCCCAGCGCCCCAGCGCCCCAGCGCTCGGCCCCAGCCCCGGCGCTGCCCCACCCGGCCCCAGTGCCCCAGCACTCGGCCCTAGACCCGGTTCTACCCCACCAGGCCCCAGCGCTCCAGCGCTCGGCCCCGACCCCGGCTGGCAATGCCTGACCAGACCCGGCGTCCCAGCGCTCGGTTCCGACTGGCGCTACCCCTCAGTCCTAGCGCCCCAACACCCGGCGCTACCCTGGCCGACCAGGCTCGGCCGATCTAGCACCCGGCCCCGACCTGTCGCTGCCCAAGGCCCCCCGGCGTATCACCACCCGACGTGGCCCCCGACCACGAGTCCGGCGCGTCCCTGCCCGACGCTCAGCCCTGGTCCTGCCCGACCTCGGCTGCCCCGACACAAGGATGCCCGACGGCCCCCACTGCCCGCCGCTGCCGGATCCCCACTGCCCGCCGCCACCGGCTCCCCACTGCCCGCCGCCGTCGACTTCCCACTATCCGCCGCCGCCTACTTCCTGCCCGCCGCCGCCGGCTCCCCACTGCCCGCTGCGGTTGGCTCAACACTGCCCGCCGCCGCGTCCCCACTGCTCGATGCTGCCACCCTGGCCGACGTGCCCTGGTTTACCTCCGGCACCCCCGGCACCCCCGTGCCCTGACCCGACGCTTCACCGACGGTTCCCTGTGCACCCAAGATTCAATGGGAGATCATCTCCCGACGAGTATTGAGAGCTGCCCCGAGTGAAGAAGATCCGGATGCTGACCCGGATGTAGAAATGAGTGAGGAACCCTCACCCACCACCTCCCCAAGCCTTAATATTATTGTTAATAGTTTTTCAGGAGAGGGTGCTATGGAGACCGACGGAGAAAGCGCTGAAGGACCCGAGCCTTGGTCCGTTACTGATTCAAATGACACTCTTAGGTCTAAAGATGAAACTGAATCTTCCCCGACCGTGGCCGGCAAGATTGCTGAAGTTTATAAGAGAGTGATGAGTGCTAGAAGGGAACCCGAGATGGATTTGGGGACAAATCCAAGGCAAGAAGAGGGGGATGATATGACCCAACCCGACTGCCCAAGTATCCGTAAGTACTCATACACCCCACCAGGGTCACCCGTCCAAGGAAGAACCTTAGGGCCCTACAAGAAGCGAATAGAGCCAAAGGAAGGCCACCTACAAGACCCCAAGCCCAGGTATGAGATAAGATACAGGATAAGGCCACCCTCTTCAGGTAGGAAAGCTCAGGAGGAAGAAATGCCACACCAAGCCATGCTGTTGGCCGAGTGTAGCAACCCTAGAGCTGAAGGTAAGCCCCGGCCGGATCCTAACCTCCTCTCAAATGACCCTGAAGATGAAGCATACTCCAGAGACCCTCTGGAGGAATTCCTGGAGTATAGGAGCAAGAGAGCCCAAGAGTACCTGGCCTAGAAGGGATGGCTACCCAAGACCGACCCGGCACCATGTCCTGAGGAGAATTGGAGCACCTGGTTCCAAGGCACCACCCCTGGCCCGACCCTAGCCCATGAGAGTCACGTATGGAGCTATCTAAGGTGATGCCTGAAGCTAGGAGAGGAAGCCCCCAGCAGAAATGAAGAAGTTCCCAAACAGGCCCTGCCCCGAGCCCTAGACCGAGAGCCGGGCCAATCGGGATTATTTTATGGGAATGGACGCCGTGTGGACCAAGCCTTTTGGCAAGGCCCTAGTCCTTGGACCAGCCTGGAGCATCAGGCCCAAGGCCCGACGAAGGCCCGCCATTGAAGAAGAAGAAGCCCAGAGCCGAGCAAAGGCCCGCCCCGACGACCGGCTGCCCGCCGAGTCCTAGTCCCACCCGGACTAGGAAAACCCTAAAACCGCCGGTTTAGGGTTTAAGAGTTTTATTCCTATTTTGAGTTGGATTCTTGGATTTAAAGACTATTTAATTGTTTTTCCTTTTTAGTAGGACTTGTCTAAGGGTTTTAGGAGTCTTTTAAGGAGAAGGACTCTTTATTTTATTATTATTTAGGAGTTAGACTTTAGGGAGGAGAGCTTGTTCCCTCCCTATAAATAGAGGCCGCCGGCCACACTTTGTACTTATAGACTTTTATGAAATACACCCCCTTTGAAGAACTCTGTTCTGAAACCCTTATTGTATCTGCATGTTGCGATACTGAAGGATCGACTTATCATCAAGATCATCCATCTCTTGGCGTGGCGTCTTCGACTGGACACTTCTGGTTCCCGGCTATTATATAGCCGACCGGTCAAAGTACTTTTCCGCCCCCGATTCCCGAAGGTTTCTACCTCGTTGCACGTTCCAACTTGCGGTGTTCAAGGGTCGTCTGCCCACGGTTGCAGCGGTTCACATCATCTTTTATTTATTTTTGTTTTGTTTTTAATTATTTGGGTTCGAGTTCTAAAATAGTAGGCCGAATCATTTGGTCGAACCAATTGGCCCGACCAAAGAGCACTTGGTGTTTCATTAGATTAAGGCTTAAGCCTTGTTGATTTAATGGAAGGGAGGGGCTGCCCACCACCCCGTTCATGAAATGGAACTTGGGCCTAAGGCCCATTGGCTATTTGAGTTGGCTGTACGGAATTAGAAGAGAAGGGGGCCTGGTTTCGCCAAAACTATAAGTGTGAATGGCAGATTTTCGGTTTGACTTGATTGGCTCCTTGGATCGATTCCAGTTTGATTCCTCGAGGTTCCAATGCCTTAGACACGTCCATGGCTACTCTATTTGACGGCAAAAACCTATGCTAACATGAAAACACTAGAAAACCATCAAATAGACCCGAAACGGGCCAAGGTAACACAAATGGCACGAGATAGGGCAATCGATTGAATATTCGTTATTCTACCCTAAAAACAATGTCTTAAGCAAAGAAATGTCGCTTAAATGAGGCTGATAATCACGTCAAATCGAGTGTCATCAATAGAATGTGATGCTTCTGGGGTAGGAATCGGTGACGTTCTTATGCCAGAAGGGAGGCCTATCGGTTACTTTAGCGAGAAACTCAATGGAGCCACCCTTAACTACCCCACCTATGACAAACAGCTTTATGCCCTAGTTCGAGCATTAAAAACCTGGCAGCATTACCTATGGCCCAAGGAATTCATCATCCACACGGATCATGAATCCCTTAAGTACCTCAAGGCCCAACACAAGCTCAACAAAAGACACGCCCGATGGGTAGAATTCATTGAGTCCTTTCCCTACATCATCAAGTTCAAACAAGGTAAAGAGAATATGGTAGCCGACGCCCTTTCCCGAAGGTATAAACTCCTCTCTGTCCTCACCACAGAGTTCCTTAGTTTCGAACACATCAAAGAACTTTAGGCTACTGATCGCGACTTTAAAGATATTTTTGAAGCTTGTGAGCAAGGAGGATTTGACAAGTACTACCGATAAGATGGATTCTTGTTCAAAGAAAACAAGCTCTGCCTACCTAACCACTCTTGCAGGACTGTACTAACCCTGGAAGCTCATGGAGGAGGACTAATGGGGCACTTTGGGGTAGCCAAGACTTTGGCCACCCTCAAGGAGCACTTCTACTGGCCCAAGATGCTCCACGATGTGGAGAAGAAACTTGCTCAGTGCTCTAAGTGCCAAAGGGCTAAGTCTCATCTTCAACCCTATGGGTTGTACACCCCTCTACCTGTCCCCGAACACCCGTGGGTTGACATCTCGATGGACTTCATCCTAGGACTACCTAAGACATGAAAAGGGAAAGACTCCATCTTCATAGTGGTAGACAGATTTTCAAAGATGGCCCATTTCATTGTCTGTCACAAAGTAGATGATGCCTCCAACATCGCGGACCTGTTCTTTCAAGAGGTGGTCCGACTACATGGGATCCCAAAGACTATAGTGTCTGACCGGGATTCCAACTTCCTTAGCTACTTCTGGAAAACCCTCTGGTCCAAGATCAGTACTAAACTTATGTTCTCTACCACGTGCCACTCTCAAACAGACGGCCAAACCGAAGTAGTGAATATGTCCCTCTCTCAAATGCTTAGAGCCATCATTTCCTCTAACATCCAAACTTGGGAGGAATGCCTCCCCCATGTTGAATTCGCCTACAACCGGGCTGTTCTTTCAGCCACCCAATACTCACCCTTCAAGCTTGTCTATGGGTTCAATCCCTTAACCCCCATAGACCTCTCACCACTGCCTTTGCACGAGTTCCTAGATGCCAGAGGCCAAGAGAAGGTTGTATATGTTCAAAAACTACACGAAAAGGCCAAGGCCAACATAGAAAGAAGGACTGCTCAGTACGTACGGAATGCCAACAAGGGGAGAAATGAAAAGATCTTTGAAGTTGGCGACCAAGTGTGGATTCACTTCCAGAAAGATAGATTTCCTGAACAAAGGAAGTCTAAACTGCTTCCTCGAGGCAACGGACCTTATACCATACTTTTGAGGATCAACAATAACGCCTACGTGTTAAATCTTCCTAACTCCTAAGGGGTAAGTGCTACTTTCAATGTTTCTGACCTAACACCATACTATGATGAGGTCTATGCAGATCCGGATTCGAGGCCGAATCCTTCTCAAGAAGAGGGGAATGATGAGCCTCCCGTTCCCTGGACCTGGCCCGAGAAACCTTTAACCCGTAGCCAGACCAAGTCCTTCAAAGATTGACTCAACATCTATATGGTAGCATGGACCAATGATCGACATGAAGAGGATGTCGATCGGATCACCCGATCGGGATACACCCTCCTGACCACCCGGGCGCCGCCAAGATAGCCAGGTCGGATGCCGACCCAGAGCCGGAGTACCCCGAGCAATACTCAGCACCGAGCGCCCAAGACACCCGGGCCTTGGGAGTTTTCTGCCTGGCCCAAGACTCCCCCAGATCCCAGAAGCCAACCCTAGCATCCGCCACCCGAGGAAATGATAAAGGGATGGAAGAAATGATAAAGTCTTACGATAGGGATAGACCAGGCCGATCGAGCAAGAACCTCGAAGGTCGGGTAGCATCAGCATCAGACCCCACGGTGCCCAGCATTTGGAGCCCCATGCATTACCGAGACGTAGCACCCGACGCCGCCACTAATTACAAGCCTGACACAAAAGGCGGCGCCGGCTTTCCTAAACCGGACCGCACGTGAGCATCAATCCGACCGGATCCGCCGGTTTAGGGTTTTTTGCACGTTTTATTATTTTATTCCTTTTAAGTGTTGGACTCAGATTTCTCTTTTAGTTCTCGATTGTTTAGGAATATTTAAGTCCTTTTAGTAGTCGAAATAGGACTCTAGGTTATTTCTTTATTATTTTCCGAGTTTGTGTCTAAGTAGGAAACCGTGGGGATGTCCCGGTTCCTCTAGTATAAATAAGAGGCTTCGGCCTCTCCTTGTAACTCAACCTTTTTTTAAATCAATACAATTCAGAACTTTGTTCTCAATCCTTTTAAGTTTTGCTCGTGCATAGCTTAGGGAACGGTGTTATCAACAGAAGCATCCATCTTTTGTCGTGGAGTCGATCGACTAGACACTTAGGGTTCCCGGTTATTTACAACCGACGGGTCCAAGTACACATCCACCAGGTTACATAGGTGAGCATAGAGCCGGTATTCAAGACTCATGGTGGTTAGGGTCGTGTGGCAGCCGCGCCGAGGTTCCTCATCCAAGAGGTGAGTGGGTTGAGGACAAGCCGACTACACGGTTCACATGAATCATGATAGCCAGTTGAAGGCTCAAGCTCTCCTGAATCAAGAACAGATTGCACAAGACCATATAGTGGAAAGCCAATTAAGCAACATTCCTAGCATGCTCTCTAGTGGCCGTCCCTTCGGTAAGCTTCCAAGCCAAACAAAAACAAACCCAAAGAATGACGTGAAGATTGTTTCCACTCGAAGCTGCAAGACTTCGGCCGCCACTACCTCTCCCTCTCCGGCCATGATTCCTTACATTTCAGCAGTTGACACCTCAAAGATCAAGGAAGACGAAGAGAAGATTCCTTCGCCAAAGCCAAGGCGTGAACCTGAGCCTCCTCTGGCTCCGTACCAACCAAGAATTCCATTCCCTAACGCATTGCGAGGAGTGAAGATCGAGCAGCTTTACCCCTCAAGGAAGAAGGAAGCATCCTCCATGCCTTCAGTTGACTTCAATACTTCAAAATGATATTTAGACTGTTTAACTTAGAACCTGTAACTAACATGCCTGCATTGATGCTAAATAAACCTGGTCAGAACAGATTATAAAATCACGATTATAGTGTCACTCTTGAATTGCACATCATGACTTGATTCAGACTAGCAGCCAATTGTGAGCTTTTGATTCGTTGCACATTAATAGCAAATTGTTTCTTTTTGAGTGGCTTTCTCGTACTTTGAATGAGTTAGAATTTGCATGAGACCTATTCAAGACCACACGACAACACTAGGACTAGGATGATAGAGGCACCTAGAATTGCTACTTTAGCCAGAAGTCATCCCAACGTTAATCCCTCTAGGTGTAAACCCTTGTGTTTAGCCTGTTCTTTCGGTTCGATAATACATTACAACTTTTTCATGTTTTTGTTCACCCCGTTGATCCCCTGTGGTAGTAGTATGAGATTAGCTAGCCGGAATTCGAAATGTCCGTACGTATAAACCGCTCTAGAAACAAAAAAAATGAGCACGAAAAAGAAAGAAAGAGGAATAAAGAAAAAATATGTGCTGAAAATATATATCGAAGAATGTGTAGAAATCCAAAGTCTTTTTCTCGTAACAAATGGAAGAAAATAAAATCAGATGAAAATATTGATTCGGAAAAAGAGCGAAAGAAAACGTGCAGTTGCTAGAGGGTATCTTAGGACGAGCATTCATTATTCCATTCTGGGTCTGGTTAGATGGTAGGAATCCATAGGTATAGATTTTGGGGGAGGTTAGTCGACTGCTACACCGCACCATACCCCTAATCATCATTCATCCATTAATCATAAGCCTTTGTAGTATAGGATCATTAGAGTCCCTTACAAGTCCTTTTGACTAGTTTCTCGTGTTGTCACTGTGGTGGAGATTGTGGCCGAAATGCAAACTCTGTTTATCGAGTCTTAGAAAAGAGAGTATTAGAAAATCAAATTAGAAAAAGTTTTGGGTGTTCGTTTGTTTCTCTAACCATGGCAGAAAGGGATCTATGTATATTGGAGCTTCAGTGCCTGATTGCACGCTTAGCCCTACACAACATGGAGTATTCGTTTAGAAGGTCAGTTGAAGACAGGAGAGCCAGTGTCGTGCCTAGCACCGAGCCGAGCGCCAGCACCAGCGCCCGAGCGCCTAACCCCGGCTCCCCAGCGCCCAGCCCCAGCACTAGTCTCAGCCCCAGCCCCGCCGCCACCCCCCACACCCAGCCACGGCGTCCCAGCGCCCGGCCCCAGCACCCGACGGGCCCCATGACCCCGGCGCCACCCTGACCGACCCCAGCCCGATGCCGCCTTGTCCACCCCCGGCCCGACGCCGCTCGACCCTAGCACCCGGAGCAGCCCCAGCATCGGACCAGCAGCCGGAGCAGCCCCAGCCCCGAGCTCCGACACCGTGCCCCAACACGAGCTCAGGTACCAGCCCCGGTACCCACATGCGCCCGAGCCTAGAGCGCTCGTACCAGCCCCGATACTGCCCGAAGCCCTAAGGCTCGAGCCCCGAGCACCCGTACCAGCCTTGGTACGGCGCGACCCTTCATGGAGCGCCAACGAACCACCAGGTTAAGTCCTATACTCCCTGCAATTATTTCGATTATTTCTAAAGGATTATTAGGCCCGGATTCGAGGACGAACCCTCTTCAAGAAAGGGGGATGATGTGATCCTGGCCACCAAGCCCGGATTGGACACGACTGATCCCGATCCGGCCCCAGCACTGATGCCGGCCCAAGACTACACCAAGCCTAGACCTACGCCAGCACCACCCCCGAGCGTAGGAGAGCCAAAGCCCCGGAGCATGAAGACACACTTGGGAGGATGCTGATCCTTAGCCAAGCACCAAGGCTAGCTCCTACCACAGCCAAAGTCAGGCTATTGAATCTCTAGGAGCTGATGTTGACGCCGAGCCCCGACCCGGACCACGGGCCGAGCCTAGCACCAGGGCTAAGCCCCAAATCGACTCCTACGAGCCCCAGAGCCCAACTAGACCTTAAAGAGACTCATGAGGCATCCTGGAAGACCCAACAAAGATAGAAGCCAAAAGGTCCGTACAGAACTGAAGAAGGCCGAGAGCTAAACCCGACACCCGAGCGGAGCCCGTGCCCGGATGCCACAGAGAAGCACTTTTGGCCCAGCCAACAATTGTCCCGTGCTTTTTGGGAAATTCCAACTGTCCTGGATAGCTTGAATCCCCAGGAACAGTCTCCAACAAACGGAGCTCAATTTGGAAGAGAATTGAAGCAGATACAGTTGGATGAAGTCAGGGTGAAGCATGGGCGGAGCATCAAGGAGTGGAGCCCGGATGCTGATCCGAGGTTGCACATGATAGGAGCTAGGATCAGGCCACCTTCTGAGCCTGATCCAAGGAAGGATGCTTAACCATGGTGAATGCGGGAAATGGAGAGAACAAGCCAAGTACATCCGAACAAGGAATCCTAATCAAGCTAGGACTTCCCGGTTTTGGACAGATTTCTAGTATGACGAAGATTGACGAATTTGGGCTACTTGGAGATAGAATTTGGGCTGAAGCCCAACATGAAAGTTGAAGCCCATGACGTCTACTATTGATCTGCCAAAGGGCATATGTTTCCTATTTTATTTGGTATTTATTTGGATATTTTCCCCAGAACCCGTTTAGCTGTTTTTTCGAATTTCCAGCTTTTCCTTTTTAGAGTTATTGTTTAGGAAGGAGTCTTTTCCTTGTGGAATAAGGCTACGAATTTAGCCTCCTTCTTAGAGAATATTAGGATTAGCTTAAGTCCTTTTTAGTGGCTTAATTATGGCAATGGATCAGCATCCAAGAGAATGTGGGTTTGGAAAGTTCCAAACCCATTCTCAACCATTAGATCTAGTTGACTCTTTGACCAATCTAATGGTCCAGATCTGTCAGGGGTATTTAAGACTTTACACAAATACTTTAATTATTATATTTAATTTAAATATATTATTATTATTTTATATTAAAATGTTTTATTTTGCAAACACTGCACAGCAGCAGCCGGCCACCGTCGCCGGCCGCCGGCCACCGCCGCCGGCCGTCGGCGACTTTCCGGTGACTTTTTCCGGCAACTTTTCCAGTGATTTTTCCGACGATTTTTTTTGTGACTTTTCCGGTGAGGACAAGTTAACTAGTTAACCTGATTTTTATTTATTAACTTGTTAGCATTTTTTTTAATTGATAACTAGTTAACTAGTTAAATTGGGTTTTACTGTTAACTAGTTAGTTAGCATGTTTTCCGACGACTTTTCCGGCGAGGACAAGTTAACTAGTTAACCTGATTTTTACTAATCACTTGTTAGCATGATTTTTTTTATTGATAACTAGTTAACTTGAGTTTTTACAGTTAAGTAGTTAGTTAACATGTTTCCTGATGACTTTTCAGGCAACTTTTCCGGCGAAGCTTCGGAGACCGACCAAACTCCGGTGACTTTTCCGGCGAGGACAAGTTAACTAGTTAACCTGATTTTTACTAATAACTTGTTAACAAGATTTTTTTATTGATAACTAGTTAACTTGAATTTTTACGGTTAACTAGTTAGTTAACATATTTTCCGACGAGGACAAGTTAACTAGTTAACCTGATTTTTACTAATAACTTGTTAACATGATTTTTTATTGATAATTAGTTAACTAGTTAACTTAGATTTTTACAGTTAACTAGTTAGTTAACATATTTTTCGGCGAGGATTCCGAAGACCGACCAAACTTCGGTGACTTTTCCGGTGAGGACAAGTGAACTAGTTAACAAGATTTTTTATTTTATAACTAGTTAACCTGAGTTCTTATAGTTAACTAGTTATCAGCAGATAACTAGTTAACATGTTATTTTGTTGATAACTAGTTAACGAATTACAATTACCAAATCAGTGATATTAGCTAGTTATAAAGTTGTTAACTAGTTAACAACAGAGTTAACTAGTTATCAAAATTAGTTAACTAGTTAACTTATCGAGTTAACATCATGATTTAGATAACGAGTTAACTAGTTAACCAATCGAGTTAACTAGTTAACCAATCGAGTTAACTAGTTAACCAATCGAGTTAACTAGTTAATCAATCGAGTTAACTAGTTAATCAATCGAGCTAACTAGTTATCTAATCTAGTTAACAAGTTAACCAAACAAGTTAACTAGTTATTCTAGTATTAACTAGTTATCTAATGAAGTTAACTAGTTAACCTATAAATTTATCACAAATCTTTACAAAATTCATCATCAATAATCAGCATCATCATTGTAATCACAATAACAACATATTTATTAACAGATGATCATTCATCTGGCACACATCATCATCATCAGCCATATTAACAAAGCAGCTGAACTCTTAGCCACAAAAAAAAAACAAAGCAGCTGTCAGATGACACACTCCATCCAGAAAGCAATGCTTCCTTATCACCGTGTCCATATCTTCCGGTCTCTCCCAACAGTCGTGATCTGCTATTGGATCACCCACCTACACAGTACATCATTCTGTATTTATTTTATAATTCGATCGATCGACCCAATAACATATGCTCTGTTTTTGTTTCATAGAAAACAGAGTCAGTGTAATAGATAGGGAAATTCAAAAGTAGAGACCTGAACGAAGATGCGATTGGGAAGCTGGGAGACGGACTTGAGAAGGTAGTCGGAGGCCCAGCGGACGGCGACGAGGGAATTGCGAAGCTCGGAGGGAGGCGAACTCAATGATGCTCCAGGAGAGCATGGTGGTGGTGAAGGCCATGGGGAATCCGAACTTGACATTGTCGCCGGCGTCGTAGTAGTCTCCGGTGAGGTCCACGCCATAGGTCTGGCGGCCATCGGAGAGGCCTGAGTCAGAACGCCAATCGAGATGCTGGTCCCTGGTGAGAGTGTCGGAACACTGGCCTTGGAAGAAGATGATGGACTTTGACAGTGTATCGGAGGGTGCCGTTCGTCGGATCTGGTGTTTTTGGAGGAGACATGTCAAAGTCGGTTGGGTGCGGCGGCTGGGAGTGAAAGGAAGGCAGGGAGACCGATGAAGGATGAAGGGAAATTAGGGTTTTATTAATTCTTAATGAATTGACGATTTTGCCCCTCCAGGTTTGTTTTGGAAACTGTTCCAAACTAAAAAGTTTGGACGCAGATCCTTTGCCGCTTAATTATGACTCTTTTTATTTGTTTATTATTTATTATTTAGTTTCTAAGGAGGAATAGGTGAGCTTGTTCCCTACTCCTCCCCCAATATAAAGAGGACTTCGCCTCTCTTGTAAGACACACCTTGAAATTAATAAACTCTTAATAAGACACACCTTGAAATTAATAAACTCTTAAACTTCAGTTTTCTCTTAGCATGAAATTGCTATTCTCTTCTTGACTTTCATGGAATTGACTGTCGTTTAGACCGGCTTATCGTCTAGGGTATCCTCCCCTTGAAGTGGCGCCATCGACTTGATACTTCTGGTTCCTAGCTCGTTTATAGCTAGTGGGTCAAAGTCCTCTTCCATCCCCGGTTCCGACGGTTTCTTCCTGTTGCACGATCATCAGCTTGTGGTGTTTAAGGGTCGTCTGCCCACGGTTGCAGCGGTTCACATCATTACCAACCAAGGATCCCTTATCCGAAGGACATGAAGCTGAAGACGTTGAATACTCAGTACAAAAGGTGGTACTCAGTTCTAAAGAATACAAAAATCAAGATACCAGTGACTAAAGTTGTGCAGATCATACCGCCACTTGGTAAATTCTTCAAGGATCTAGTGAAGAACGGGGATGTCTTCTCCTTCACCCTCACCAACGAGTACGCCGACATTCTTAATAAATCGTCTGTCTTGCACCAGCCGCCACCCCCTCCAGCTAAGTGTCGCGATCCTGGTCCTTTAACATTACCATGCATGATAAAACGGTATAAAAATTGATCGTAGTCTAGCTGATTCTGGTGCTTTTATTAACGTCATGCCGACTTATATTTACGAGAAATTTAACTTAGGAGAACTAAAACCAATTAGCTTACACCTCTTGCTAGCTGATAGAACCGTCAAGTTTTCTAGGGGAATTATACAGGATGTAGCTATTCGTTGTGGTCCTTTTACTATTCTTGCAGATTTTGTCGTTCTAGATACCCAAGAGGTGGATGTCACACTTATCATAGGACGACCATTTCTAACAATAGCTGGAGCAAATATAAATTTCAAACAGGGCTCGTTGACTTTGATGATCGGAGATGATAGTGTAACATTTCGCCTCACGGACAGCATGAAGTATTCCTATGTGCAAGATGATAAATGTTTCTCAATTGATGCTATGAAGTTGGCTTCGGACAACTTTGTTGCTACTACCTTGACTAGAGACCCGCTAGAGTTGTGTTGGATTTCAGGTATAGAGGACGCATTAGATGATCTGGAACAGCTCTAGTGGCAAGATGAGCTCGTCGACCAGAAATCGGCATCTGCAACCACTCATGCGTTGTCGCCTCTCGAGCGTACACCCAACCGGATCACCACCTCGTATGAGCAGCCACCAGAACTCACATTAAAAGAACTCCCAGATCATCTGGAGTATGCATTCTTAGGGAAGGAGTGTCAGCTGTCAGTTATCATCAGCTCCGCGCTGTCATCCGGGCAGAAGAAGCAACTAGTCAAGCTGGTGAAGAAACACATCCGGGCTATAGCCTGGCAACTATCCAACATCCGGGGAATCTCCGAGATGTTTTGCAAACATCAGATAGTGGTAGATGATGAGTTCAAACCGGTAAGGCAACTACAACGCCGGTTGAACCCGATGATGCAAGATGTCGTGAAGAAGGAAGTCTTGAAGCCCACTGATGCCGGGATTATGTACCCCATCGCCGATAGCCTTTAGGTCAACCCAAATCAAGTCGTTCCAAAGAAGGGAGGGATTACGCTAATTCCTAACTAGAAGGGCGAGCTTATTCCTACCCGTACCGTTACAGGATGGAGAGTCTGCATTGATTATAGGCGCCTCAATGATGCCACCAAAAAGGATCACTTCCCTTTACCATTCATTGATCAGATGCTTGAAAGGTTAGCTGGCCACAAATACTACTGTTTCCTGGATGGAATGTCCGGATACTTCTAAATTCTAATAGAGCTCGAGGACCAAGAGAAGACGACCTTCACTTGCCCGGTTGGTACCTTTGCTTATCGTCGTATCCCTTTTGGGTTGTGCAATGCCCCAGCCACCTTCCAGAGATGTATGCTTGCTATCTTTGGAGATCTGGTAGAGAACGTTGTAGAAGTGTTCATGGACGACTTGTCTGTTTATGGAGATTCGTTCTCTCAATGCCTGGCTAACTTGGATAAGGTGCTAGCTCGGTGCGAAGAGACGAATCTAGCTCTAAGTTGGGAGAAATGTCACTTCATGGTGACCGAAGGTATTGTTCTCGGCCATAAGATATCTAGACTTGGGATAGAAGTTGACCACGCCAAGCTTGAAACAATTGCTAGTCTTCCGCCACCTTCCTCTGTCAACACAGTTCGTAGCTTTCTTGGTTACGTAGGATTCTATCAAAGATTCATCAAGGACTTCTCCAAGATAACTCTCCCTATGACCAAACTCTTGGAGAAGGATGTACCATTCGTGTTCGACAAGGCTTGCCTGAAAGCTTTTGAGATCTTGAAAACCAAGCTCACCACCACACCAATCCTCACATGACCGGACTGGAGCCTTCCCTTTGAAATCATGTGCGATGCTAGTGACTTCACGGTTGGGGCCGTTCTTGGGCAGAGGAAGGAGAATAGATTCCATCCAATCTACTTTGCCATCAAGACTCTTAACGATGCTCAACAAAACTACACCACAACAGAGGAGCTCCTCACTATTGTATTCTCGTTCAACAAGTTCAGACAGTATTTGGTGCTCTCGCATACCATAGTTTACACTGATCATGCTGCTCTGCGCCACCTTCTAGCAAGGCAGGACACCCAGACTGATTCGTTGGGTGCTTTTACTTCAAGAATTAGACATAAAGATCAAGGACAAGAAGGGAGCTCAAAACGTGGTAGCCGATCACCTATCCCGACTCGAGGAATCCCAACCAGGTAAGTCCCCTACCTCTCCCATCGATGATTCTTTCCATGATGAGTTGTTGCATCTTGAATATCACGAACAGGTGAATAGCATAGCCATTGAGCCGTGGGCAATTCATCACGCTCAGACCCTGAGTAAGGCGACCGCATCAGATGAGCCATGGTACGCAGCCACCGCCAACTACCTTGCCTCCGGTACCATTCCAGAAGGGTTCGTCCACAATATGAGAAGGCGGTTGATCAAAATATCCAAATTATACTTCTGGGATGACCCATTCCTATTCAGAATTAGAATCGATTGAATGATCAGAAGGTGCGTTTCAATTGACGAGGCAGCCGACATCATGAGACAATGCCATGAAGGCAAGTTCGGAGGACATTTCGGAGGGAATCAAACCGCACGAAGGTGCTAGAAGTTGGATTCTTTTGGCCGACTATATTCCGCAACTGTGATGAGTTTGCACAACATTGTGATGAGTGCCAGAGGTCAGATAACATTTCAAACCGCAATGTGATGCCTCAAAATATTTCCTTAACTATTGATGTTTTTTATGTTTAGGGGATTGATTTCATGGGACCCTTCACACCCTCCAACGGAAACAAGTATATCCTTGTAGCCGTTGATTATGTTTCTAAGTGGGCAGAGGCGGAAGCCCTACCCACTAATGATTCAAGAGTGGTAGGGAAGTTCCATCAATGTGTTTTGGCGCCCCACGCTTCATTAGAAGCGAAAGGGGCACCCACTTCCATGGACACTTCGATCGGGTATGGAAGCGTTTTGACGTCTCCCGTCGGATGTCTACCGCTTATCACCCTCAAGCTAACGGTCAAGCGGAAGTGACAAACCATGAGCTCAAGCGAATTCTTGATAGAACAGTTGGCAGGTCTCGAAAGGACTGGTCATCTAAGCTCGATGAGGCCTTATGGGCGTACCAAACTGCCTTCAAGACTCCTATCGGTACTTCACCGTATTGACTCGTTTATGGCCAGGCATGCCATATACCGGTCGAGCTTGAGCACAAGGCGTTCTGGGTTATTAAAGATCTAAACTTGCATCCTGAGTTTGCAGAAGATAAAAGGTTTATGCAAATAGATGAACTCGAATAACACCATCTCAATGCCTATGAGAGCATAAGGCTTTATAAGGAATGAACCAAGCGGATTCACGATTCTCATTTGATAGAACATAAGACATTCTACGCCGGAGACCAGGTCCTTCTGTACAACTCACTCCTGAAGCTCTTTCATGGGAAGTTGAAATCCTGATGGTCCGGCCCCTACACGGTCATTAAGCAAACACCACTGGGAGCTATCGAAATAAAAGGACCCGTTCAAGAACCATTTGTGGTTAATGGTCATAGGCTCAAGAGGTATCTCCAAGGCCTAGTTGCTGCCCTGATTGACGTCCACCACTTCAATCCGACCCCGTGACAATCATCCAGGTATCGTCCAGCTCAAGGACGTTACGCAGGAGCACTTTGTGGGAGGCAACCCATGGCTGGGGTCAATTTTTCAATTTTTTAGTCAGCGTCATTTATAGAGTCGGTTCGGGGGAGCCATAAGTGTCATTTGTGTGTTCTTTTTTTCCTTGTGTGTGCTGTGTGTCCTCGGTTCAGTTCCAATTCATTTGGGTTGTTCCGACCTCTATTGATTTTGTTTTTAATTCTCCTCAGTTTGCCGGACTTTCAGAAAATTCTTTAAAACTGCAGGTCATAGTTTTCACAAAAAATTGCACTACTTCTCAGCGAAAACTTCTTCGTAAGTCTATACTTTTCGGCAATAACTTTTCTCAAAACCGGTAGACAGTTTTTCCAACTTTTCTTCAGCGAAAACTTTCACTCTTTTCACCGAAATTTCTAGAAAATCCAAAAAATTTCCCCCTTTCTTTTAAGTCTGTTTTTCTGGAACCTCGTCTCTCTCCTCCAGAAATTAAATCCCGCAGCAGCCCCCTCTTTATTTTCCCTCTCTGCCACCGCCATCTTCAAAGCTTCGTCGCCGCCATTTTCCTCTGCCGCCGGCCGCCACTGTCTCCGCACCTGTCCCCTCGTTCCCCTAAACGTTTTGACACCTAGATCATCCGAATCAGAGCTCTCTAGCTTCGGTTCCACCCGAAATGCCATTTTCAAGTTTTTTCACCGATTCCTCCTCATACGTTCGTTTTCAGCCACCATGTCCTCAAGGTTAGTTGTTGGGTTTTTCATTGTGAATCTTTTGCCGTGTAGATTGCTGAATTTCGTCGAGTTTGACTTCAGTTAACTTTTTCGGTCTACCTCGATTTGTGTGCCCGCTGTTCGGTGTGATTTTTGCTGAATTGTTTGAACTTAGGTGATATAGTATGCTCAAGGATTGTTGTACCATGAATTGATGATTTTTGAAGGTGAATTACTATACTTATTAGATTATTTTATTACGGTATTGACTTTGGCGAACTTGCGGTTTGACCTTAAATTTTTTAATCTCGTATGACTGTCCGGTTCATTCTTTCTCATGCCTAGTGATTGTTACATGTCGTTGAACCTTGGATTGTACATTTGGATACCTCTTTTCGTGGTTAGCTATGCTTACTTTGCCAAATTTTGCAGGATGTTGACTTTTCCATGCTTGTCGGTTGCGTTTTGTATGAGTGATGTGCATTAACTGACTTGTGTGCTTGCATCATAATGAGTTTTAGTTATCGGTTGTTGGACTGGCTTATCCCCACTCGGTTTTCTTTGTTTCCATGTGAAACTGAGATTTTTGACTAAGTGTGCGTTGAGGCTACTTTGTTCTCATCAGGTTTGTTTTGAGTTTCCCTTTTCAGAAACCCTGGTAAGTTTAAGACTACTGGTGCCGACATAGAGCAACGAACAAAGCCCAGATTGGACAGAGCTCCGACCTCCTCCTCTTCCGCCCCAAGAGCCGTGCCCCGGAGGTCCCTCCCTCAAGCCCTCCAACTCGCATCCCCACCGAGGGCCCCCATCCGTTCATCACCTCCCTTCCTCCGGCCAACCGGGTGACCTACAACAAGATCAAGGACATTCCCCCTACCACGGTGGCCATCCTCTCTCTGGACAGCATCAAAAGTCACAACCTAGGACGGGACGCCAGCATCACCCGCGCCCTCGAGCTAATAGGATTGCGAGCTCTAACCGCCTCCGGCTCCTCCTACCCTCTGGACTCCATGAATTCTGGAGCTCATTTGAATGGACCACGCAGAAACCCCATCGACTCCTGAAGTGTATCCACTTATTTTTTGGTGGAGTCCAGTACGAGAAGACCCTCGACAAGTTCGCCCTCCTTTTCAACCCCCATGCCACTCTCACGGAAGCTTCCCTTAGTTTTGAGGAAATGAACTCGGTAACACATGACCCCTATCCAGACGTATGGCGCTTCATCTCTGGTGATCCCGAATTCGATCCCAGTCGCGCCACAGTAGGTAACATCGCTCACCCCCTCTTCAAATTCATTCATTATGTTTGGACTCGTTCTTTATGTTACTGCAGCAAGGAAGCACGCCACCACATATCCCTAGAAGAGTTCATTCTCTTCCGTTCCGTTGAGGAGTTCGCACGCCTTCACCTAGTGTGGTGGCTAGCCCATTTCTTTCATAAGCGCACAACTACCAAGAAACTACCCACTGCCCTTCCTGGCGGCCCATTCATCTCTTGTCTGATTGACACACTCCAGATCCGTGACAAGTGGGACCCATCCTTCCCAGCATCGAGATTGATCACATCGGAGCAGAACTCGCCGTCGCACATGGCCTCGACCTTTTGCTGAGTCTTGACGTCTACACACCATTCTCCGGATCAAATTTTCCCACACCGGCACCTGCTCCCCGACTACCGCAGCCCTCAAACCCACATGGTGAGCGACTAGTTCGCATGGAGCAGTGGCAACGGACTACTCCTCCGGTTCCCTTTGGTTTGTTCTTAATTGCTTTTGTGTTTCTTTTCTAGCTTGAACACCTAGTTAAGATTCTAGTTAAGTTGAGCATAGTAGTGAATGTTCGCCTCACTTCAAAACACCAAATCAAAAGTTAACCTATTCATTGGAACAATTTCTCTTTCTAGGAACCAGTTAGGGTTAATCCGTTGCTACAATAACTCATTAATCACTAGTAATCGCACAAGTTAGTTTTCTGTTGTAGAAGCGAACGCACGAGCGGTCAATTAATCTTGGTAGTTAGATCGGATAGAGAGAACGTTCGCTAGTCTCAAACCTAAGGGTCAGGGGTTATGGTGGTGTCGGAGAACTAAACGAATTAGGATTGAAAACCGCTGGTGTGTTGTGATCGCCAATGTTCTGGTGATCTTAGGGGGATTCGAAATCTAAGCTTGTTTGTCATCTTGTTAAGTCAAACAATCTTTTAATTTTTCTTTTATCTTATTTACCTTTTAATTTCTCTGCTCCATAGTTTAGAAGTCGTGGAACTCACACCACGCGCAGTTTGTTTAAACCTGAGTAATTTGGTAGTTCATTTGAGTAGACGATTAGAAGAAAACCATGTGGAATACTGATGACACTCCATTTTACGTGATTATCAGCCTCATTTAAGCTACATTTCCTTGCTTGAATCTCGAGTTTTAGGGTAGTTTAGGTTGTTTTCACCTAATTGCTCTACTTCTTGCAGTTTTGGTTACTTTGGCCCGTTATGGGTCTATTTGATGGTTTTCTAGTACTTTTGAGATTGCACAGGTCTTTGCCGTAAGATACGTAGTCATAGACGAGCTCGGGAAGCAAAGGAGTATCGAGGAATTGACCCGAAATCAACCCAAGGAGCTTTCGAGTTAAGACAAATCAACCCTACTTTGCACGAAAGTTTTCAGCAAAAACTCCCAAGTCTTCGCCGAAAAGTACTGCAGAAAATATTACTGCCCGTCGGGAGAAAAGAGTCCTCTGGGAGAACTCCAGAGTTCTCGATCGAAAACTAAGGCACAAACTATTCAGCGAAGATGGGAGATCCAGCCGGGGTTTCACTTGAAGTTTTTGGCGAAAACTTCCAAGCTTTTCGCCGAAAACTATTTCCTTTTTTGGTTGGGATTTGAAAATCCTATAAACACAGAATCGGCTGCCACAATGGAGATACTTTTTCCAAGGATTAAATTCCTAGACTTCAGAAAGCAGATAGAGTTTCGAGAGTTTGACGAGCTGAAAAGAGATCATGATGCCATCCTTGCATCTCAGAGAGCTCGGTGCTAGGAATTGAAGATCCAAGAGATTGAAGCTTCACAGATTCATCTGAAATTAGGTTTTACAGTTCTTCTCTGTTCTCCCTGTTTGAAGATGCATTCTTTGTTTCTCTTCGTCTCCCTTGTTTCGAATATGAGTAGCTAAAACTTGTAGAGCTTAGATTAGATGAACCCTAAGTGACCTAGGGCTTTATAGCGGTCACGGATCGGCGGTAATTAGATTCAGATTCAGACAGTTCTTCTCGCATGCTTGATTTGTTCTTCGTTGTTGTGTTTCTTTTCTAGTTTGGCCACCTAGATTGGATTCTTGTTAAGCTGAGGATAGTAGCGAACGTTCGCCTCACTTCAAAACATAAAATCAACAGTTAACCTATTCATTGGAACAATTTCTCTTTGTAGGAACCAGTTAGGGTTAATCCGCTGCTAGAGTAACTCATCAATCACTAGTAATCGCACCAGTTAGTTTTCTATTGCAGAAGTGAATGCACGGGTGGTCAATTAACCTTGGTAGTTACATCGGATAGAGCGAACGTTCGCCAGTCTTAAACCTAAGGGTCATGAGGTGTGTAAGGAAGGAGTGAGCTTATACGATGCTTGGAATGAATTCCAGTAGCTCCTCTACAGCTGCCCCCATCATGGTTTCGAGCAAAGGCAACTAGCTGAGACTTTTGCTCGTGAAATGAATGAGGAGTCATCCAAATGGGTCAACTCCTTAGCTGAGGGAGATATCACTGCTCTTACACCAGAAGCGGCCATGCTTCACTTTGCTGATTGCGCTTCCAAGTCAAGGAATTGGGAGAGACAAACAGAAGGAGCTCAAAGCATGCTCAACATTGAAGTTAAGGCGGAAATCGAGAACCCCTTGAAGAAGTCTACCACGCCAATGGCGTGGCGCCTGTGCTCACAACGGAAGTCATTGTCAGAATTTTGGTAGAGCAGAAGTCTGGTCTGCCGAGGAAGTCAACTTCATTGGTCAAGGCTTCGCCAACAACCAACAAGGTTATACGTACAACTACACGATCAAAGGAAAGACGAAATAGGTGTGGAGGCCAATCCTCAAACCGCCTCCCCCGAGCCGATCGCTCCGCCTTCTTCTACCAAACCACCAGAGAAGGACGTACAAATGGAAGATCTGTTCGGAACCTTTGAAGTAACCAGCCAACTTTAGTGCATTATAAGTCCTCGATTAGCCTAGGGATCCCCCATGTTTGATCTCATTTTGCTATGATTTATAGGCCTTTAAGGATGTTTTATGCAAAGTGCCCTTTTGTTGCCAGGTTGCCACTTTGAGGCCAATTCTATGTCTATTGGAGTTGTTTTCTTTGCATTTTCAGGTCTTGGCATTGAAGTACCGGTGACAAGGAGCACGTAGGATCAAACGGGAGGTCAATCGGAGCTAGGACGGAGGAGATATGATCGTTGAAAAATCGAGAAAAATACACCCTTCAACTGAAGAAGTTTTCGGCGAGAACTCTAAGTTCTCGACCGAAAACCAAATTACAGTAGACAGCCGTTCGATTTATGAAGAAGTTTTCCCCGAAAATCTATGAAGAAATGACAAGCTGCTCGGTGATTTTCAAACATATTTTCGGCAAAAATCTTGTAGAATTTTCGCCGAAAATCCTAGCTTTTTCCAGCGGACTATATAAAGGTGAAAGGGGGCAAAAAATTGGGTAGTCATTATTATTTTACAACACCATCGCCTCACTCTCTCTCAATTCTCCATCATCGCCGATCACTCCTCTCTCTCAATCAAACACCATCCTCCCTCAATTGTTGATCAACTTGAAGACCAAGGATCTAAGTGAAGTCTTCCACACCTTGGATTGGAGCTTGAAGAGCCAAGTGGGAAGATCCTTCATGGAAGCAAGGATGGTCTCCTCTTCTCAATTTCAGGTTTCTTCCATGGTTAAGCTATGCTAAGCTTAGGTTTAGTTTAGTGGGGGATGGATCAAGCTAGGATAGGTGATTGATTGTATGGATTGAGTTTCTCATAGCCATTTGTGTAAGATGATGATCCTAGACCTTGTGCTTTGTAACCATTAGAGTTTGATTGTTCTTTTGGTATTGTTTATGTCTTTCAATACATGAGAATGATTGATGATGTTGATCTAAGGTCTTCGGATTCTAATTGGATGATTTGAGAGATTGGATTATACAATTGCAGCCATTTTGAGCTTGTTTTCCTTGTTGTCATTTTATCAAACACTTGGTGTGCATTGAGTTTTCTTTCATTTGAAGGTTGAGAGACCCTTTTGATTGCTTGACTAGTGTTATATGATTGACATGAGAGTGTCTTGCATCATTTACCTTGTGCTAGATGAATGTTAGCATAGAAACTCAAGTGTTGAGCATTTCATTGAGCTAGTTAAAGCACTCCATTACCTTTGTTCACATTGCGAGAGCATGGAGCATTTGGTCTAGGAGTAGAGAGTCAATTTTGTGAGAGTTCATTGATTCTACTTGAGTGAATTACATGGTCATTAGTTTACACATCGTTGTTTGAGATTCAATCTAGCTTTCATGGACCTTGAGCTTGAAGAAACCCCTTGCTAAGCTAAACTCCCTTCTCTCTTGCTTGATCATCAATTTCACTTGTTCGTTTTTCCTTGTTTGCTTACGCTTTTGATTTGTTCTCCTTTAAAACCAAAACTCAATTTTAAATGTTTAGACCATTCATGACCTTTGTGAGTATTAGCCTATGAGAGGACCTCGTGGAATACGACCTTGGTGAAATTCTTATCAAGTTTTTGGCGTCGTTGCCGGGGAACTTCTCATTCCTAAGAAAGCAATTATTAGTGAACCGATCTTTACACTTCCTTCCATTTTCCTTTTAGCTTCCTTGTTACTCTTTGTTTACTTTGTTATCCCGCATCGTTATATTACTCGGGTGTGTTCGTTGTGCTTGTTTGCAGGAGATTGGTGTTAATGCATGAGGCGTTCAGCTCGTCTTCAAGCACGCCTCCAAGGACTAGAACAAGTGCTCGAACCACGGACTACTTCCCCACCTCCTACAATTGAAGAACAAGAAGCTGACCGCATCTCACACCACACTATGTCTCATCACGAGGACGAGGATAACCATTTGGAACATTCACATCACACTAATGAAGATGATCAATCGCAAAGAGGTGCGAGGCGCACACTAGCCGATTATGCTCGCCCAACCCTCGAAGGGGCAGCCTCGAGCATCGTCCGAAGATCGGTAAATGCAAGAAACTTCGAGTTGAAGCCTAATATGATTCAGATGGTGCAGAACGGAGTGGTGTTCAACGGTATAGATGGAGAGTGTCCGTCTAGACACTTGAAGGACTTCCTAGAGATATGCGATACGGTGAAGAATGATCAAGTTCACCCGGATTGTGTACGACTCCGACTCTTCCCCTTCTCACTCAAAGGTAGAGCCAAGTCTTGGATGGAGAACCAACCAAGTAGAACATTCACTACATGGGAGGGACTAGCCGAAGCCTTCCTCGAGGAGTTCTTTCTCCCTTATATGACGGATGCAATCCGGGATCGAATCAACCACTTCACACAACACAAGGGAGAGCTCTTCCATGAGACTTGGAATAGGTTCCAAGCCCTTCTTCGGTCTTTTCCTCATCACAACTTCGCTGAATGGAGTTTGGTGGATATCTTTGCTAGGTCCCTTGATTTTGAGAATACAAGGATGATCAACCAAGCCGCCGGGGGTGATCTAAGGATGCTCACTCCCGAAGATGCTCTAGAACTCTTTGTGGAGATGGCCAACAAGACAAGGAGTTGGTCTCGACAACAACCTCCAAGGTCTAAGTATGGAAGTGACACTCACTATGACTCTAGAGCTATAAGTATTGATGCACCCAAGGATACTTTGAGGCCAATTACATGTCTATTGGAGGTGTTTTCTTTGTATTTTCAGGCCGTGGCAGTGTAGTACTGGTGACAAGGAGCACGTGGGATCAAATGGGAGGTCAATCGGAGCTAGGACGGAGGAGATATGGACGTGGCAAAATCGAAGAAAATACGACTTTCAGCTGAAGACAGTTTCGGCGAAACTATCATATAGTTTTCGCCTAAGAAGAAGTTTTCGGCGAGATTTTCAAGTTCTCGGACCGAAAACTCTAGGCAGAGAGCGGACTTTTGATCTATGAAGGATTTTCGGCGAAAACCCTTAAATGGTTTCACCGAAAATATATGAAGAAATTTCCAGCCGGTTCTTCAAAGGCATTTTCGGCGAAATTATTGCATAATTTTCGCCGAAAATATTGGGCATTTTCCAGCGGCTATATAAGGGGAGAAGGCGGCGAAAATAGAGGCATCAATTCATTATTTACACAACACCATCGTCGATTGCCCTCTCTCTCTCAATTTTTCATCATCAACTCCATCATCTCCTCTCCCTCAAACACAGACCAACCTCCCTCAATTGTTGATCAACTTGAAGATCTAAGTGAAGCCTTCCACCCTTGGATTGGAGCTTGAAGAGCCAAGTGAGAAGATCCTCCATGGAAGCAAGGATGATCTCCTCTCCTCAATTTCAGGTTTCCTCCATGGTTAAGCTAGGCTAAACTTAGGTTTAGTTTAGTGAGGGATGGATCAAGCTAGGATAGGTGAGTGATTGTATGGATTGAGGTCTCATAGCCATTTGTGTAAGATGATGATCCTAGACCTTGTGCTTTGTAGCCATTAGAGCTTGATTTACTCTTTTGGTATTGTTATGTCTTTCAATACATGAGAATGATTGATTGATGTTGATCTAAGGTTGTAGGATTGTAATTGGATGGTTTGAGAGATTGGATTATCAAGTTACAACTATTTTGAGCTTGTTCTTCCTTGTTGACATTTTATCAAACACTTGGTGTGCATTTAGTTTTCTTTCATTTGAAGGTTGAAAGACCCTTGTGATTGCTAGACTAGTGTTATATGATTGACATGAGAGTGTCTTGCATCATTACCTTGTGCTAGATGATTGTTAGCATAGAATTCAAGTTCCAAGCATTTCATTGAGCTAGTTTAAAGCATTTCATTCCCTTTGTTCACATATCGAGAGCATGGTGCATTAGGTCTAGGAATAGAGAGTCAATTGTGCGAGAGTTCGTTGATTCTACTTGAGTGAGATGCATGGTCATTAATTACACATCGTTGCTTGAGATTCAATCCAGCTTTCATGAACCTTGAGCTTGAAGAAACCCCTTGCTAGACTAAACTCATTTCTCTTGTTTGATCCTCAATTTCTCTTATCAATTTTACCTTGCTTGTTTATGCTTTTTAGCTTGTTTTCTTTCAAACCAAATCTCAACTCAAAATGTATGGACCGTTCACGAACCTTGTGAGTAGTAGCCTATGAGAGGGCCTTGTGGAATACGACCTTGATAAATTCCTTATCAAGTTTTTGGCGCCGTTGCCGGGGATCTTTCTCAATCCTTTGAAAGCATTTAGTAGTGGACCGTTCTATTCACTTCCTTCCGTTTTAGTTTTGCTTCTTTGTTATTTCTTTTTTGTGGTGTTGTTATCCCGCATTGTTGTACTACTTGGTTGTGTTTGTTGTGCATGTTTGTAGGTCCCTTATCCACCAATCTAGTTCATGGGAGCAAGGTTGCAAGTAAGATGAACACGTGGAATGGAGGTAATGGTTATGGTACCTATCAAGGGTGGAATCCATCTCCTAACCCATACTATGGTCATCCTACTTCATCCAACTACTACCAAGAAACTTGTGAGGGAGATAGCCAATGGTGGGGTCAAGAACAACAAGCTTCAACACCCATGTGGAATGAGCAATGTCCCTATCCATCTCCACCATACCATCAAGTCTTGCCGGAGTATTATCAAGAGGATTTCACAAGTCATGAACAACATTCTCAACCGCCTTCCATGCTAGAGGAGCTCTTTAAGATGGTTGAAGAAAGCAAGCGTCCTCAAGAGGAGTTCACAAGCTATGAGCAACCCTCTCAACCTTCTTCTATGCTAGAGGAGCTCTTGAAAATGGTGAAGGAAAGCGAGCGTCCTCGAGAGGAGTTTGTAAGCTATGAGGAACCTTCTCCACCTCTTCCCATGCTTGAGGAAGCTTTGAGGATTGCGGATGACAATGCGAACCAACTTAATCGATTAGCTCAAGGCATGACACTCATCAAGGAAGCTCTAGAGGATGAACAACATTCTCCACCTTCCTCCACAATTGAGGAGATTTTGCAAATGGCGGAAGATAATGCGGCTCGGTTGGATCGTTTAACTCAAAGTGTGAAGCTCATCTCCGACACCTTTGAACCGGAAGTGCTAGTCATGGAAGAAGAAGAAGGTGAGTCTCCCCAAGAGGAATTCGTGAGTCATGAGAAACCTTTTCCACCTCCTTTCATGCTAGAGATCTTGCAAATTCGGAGGATAATGCAAACCGAGTTAACCGCTTATCCCAAAGCATAGAGCTCGTCACGAAGATTCTTGAGAATGAACGCCATCTCAATCATGTGGAGCAAGTTTATGATGATGAAGATGACATTTGTGAATCCGAAGAGCTTGACACGGAGGAAGATTTGGTAGTGGAGGAGATTGAAGTGCATGTTTTTCCCATGGAAACGCCATGTGACAATGATGTAAGGATAGAAGAATCAAGGAGACTTGAGGATGATGACCCTTTAGAGGAGGTGAGAGATGATTTGGAGACACTTCAAAAAGAGGTGACACCGAGAGTGGAGCACAAAAGTGAACAACACCACTCTATTGTGGTCCCACCAAAGATTGTTAGTGCTCTTCAATCTTCTTGCTTGATCATGAAGTATTTGTGCCAAGAACCCAAGGAGACATGCATCTCTACCCCTCCTAAGGTGGTAATGGAAGTGGAGCCACCTCTACTTGAACCGGAAGACTCTTCGAGTGACATCACCAACTTGGAGACGATGGAGCTCAATGGTGGCCCCCTACCATACTTTCTTCCTCAAACTCCTAAACTCTATGGTAGAAGGCCATGGCAAGGTAACAATTGGAACTCAAGCTTAGCTCATTGGTCATTCTACCATTTGCTTCTATTGCTACATGGAGCTGAATCTTCATCATGGAAGAAGCTACTTGATTTGAAGGAGGTACTAAGTTGGGCACCCTAACACAGGTATCGTCGAGCTTAAGACGGTAACCAAGCGCTTCTTGGGAGGCACCCCATGTTATCTTTAATTTTTTGCTTTTAATTGTTGTTTGAGGTTTTTGTGTTGTTTTAGCTTTTTGAATAAGGTTTGACAAGCATTTTGGATCACTCTTCACCAAGGATCATCATGGAATTCTTTTCCCTCTATTACGCCCTATGTTCCTCTCTACCAACGCGGTAACTTCGTTCCTCCTTACCCTCTCTCTCTTGATCATTGAGGACAATGCTCATGTTAGTCGTAGGGGAGTTTGAGGTTTGGTGTGATTATTTGTGGTAGAGATCTAAGGCTATGCTTTGATGAGTTGCATGATCTTGATTGAATGTCGAATTCCTCTATCGTAGAATCATTCGGTTCTTGACTTTTGGTGTTTAATTGACTTCAATCTTTCACAATGACGTTTAGACTGTTCCACTTAGAACCTATAACCAGCATGTTAGAGCTAATATCAAATGAGTCTAGGCCAGAACAGAGATTTTATCACTCTTGTACGTTGGTTGATTGGTTTGATACGTGTTTTTGTACCACTCGATAACACCGGTCTAAGATGATGAAGGCAATCAAAATTTTCACCCCTTTTCCATGTCTTTCTTTACCCTTTTTGATCCTTCGTGATTGTGGCTTGAGATTATATGGAATCCAATTCAAAATCTTGTGTGGAAGTTGTAAGGGGCTAAGGATCAAGTGGCTAATTTGTGAAGAAAAGAAGAAAAAAAAAGAGAAAATGCTCAAAAGAAAAGCTAGGCAAGTGATAAGGAATTTATCAAGGTCGTATTCCTCAGGGTTCCCTCATAGGCTAATACTCACAACGTTCGTAAACGGTCCATACATTTAGAGTTGAGATTTGGTTTGGAAGAAAACAAGTTAAAAACATAAGCAAACAAGGTAAATTGACAAGTGGAAATTGAGGATCAAACAAGAGAAAAGAGTTTAGTCTAGCAAGGGGTTTCTTCAAGCTCAAGGTTCATGAAAGCTGGATTGATTCTCAAGCAACGAGGTGTAATTAATGACCATGCATCTCACTCAAGTAGAATCAACGAACTCTCACACAATTGACTCTCTATTCCTAGACCAAATGCACCATGCTCTCGCTATGTGAACAAAGGGAATGGAATGCTTTAAACTAGCTCAATGAAATGCTTGGAACTTGAATTCTATGCTAACAATCATCTAGCACAAGGTAATGATGCAAGACACTCTCATGTCCATCATATAACACTAGTCTAGCAATCACAAGGGTCTTTCAACCTTCAAATGAAAGAAAACTAAATGCACACCAAGTGTTTGATAAAATGACAACAAGGAAAACAAGCTCAAAATGGTTGTAACTTGATAATCCAATCTCTCAAATCATCCAATTACAATCCTACAACCTTAGATCAACATCAATCAAACATTCTCATGTATTGAAAGACATAACAATACCAAAAGAACAAGTCAAGCTCAAATGGCTACAAAGCACAAGGTCTAGGATCATCATCTTACACAAATGGTTATAAGAACATCAATCACCTATCCTAGCTTGATCCATCCCTCACTAAACTAAACCTAAGTTTAGCCTAGCTTAACCATGGAGGAAACCTGAAATTTAGGAGAGGAAATCATCCTTGCTTCCATGGAGGATCTTCTCACTTTGCTCTTCAAGCTCCAATCCAAGGGAGGAAGGCTTCACTTAGATCTCCAAATTGATCAACAATTGAGGGAGGTTGGTGTGTGGTTGAGGAAGAGGATGATGATTGGAGTTGATGATGAACAATTGAGGGAGAGAGAGGTGGGCGGCGATGATGTAAAATTAGAATGAAATTGATGCCTTAAACTCACGCCTCTTTCACCTTTATATAGCACGCCGGATTTGCCTGATATTTTCGGCGAAACTGATGCAAAGTTTTCGCCGAAAACATCTTCAAGTTCCAAATGCCCGCCGTCTGCCTCTAGTTTTCGGACCGAAGACTTGACTACTTTCGCCGAAAGCTTCTTCTTCGGCGAAAACTATATGATAGTTTCGCCGAAACTGTCTTCAGCTGAAAATCGTATTTTCTTCGATTTTGCCACGTCCATATCTCCTCCGTCCTAGCTCCGATTGACCTCCCGTTTGATCCCACGTGCTCCTTGTCACCAGTACTACAATGCCAAGAACTGAAAATACAAAGAAAACACCTCCAATAGACATGGAATTGGCCTCAAAGTGGCAACCGGGCAACAAAATAGCACTTAGCACAAAACTTCGATAAAAACATATTAAGCATGGCATTTAAGGATCAAAAATAGGCGTTTCATAGGTCAATGATAAGCTAAAAATGCACCAAATAAAGTCACATCAAATTCCCCTACTACTAAGCTTTGCTTGTCCTCAAGCAAATGAATTAGAAAGCATCCAAGTTCACAAATGACAAGATCGGTCCATTGAGATTCAAGCAATAACAATTCGGCTTAAACTGTTCCACAAACAAACTTAACCTACACATGCAAGAACGTCAACCAAACAAGTCTAGACCTCACTATTTTCTGCACACTTCAAGCAGTGGTTGATTGGGACACAGCAAAACCGACCACGACAACACCAATTCTAATCAAAAGGACTATTTTTTTGAAAGGGATGAGTGATCATGATGTGGCTATCGACTCGACTTGATCCGCTTCTAGATCCGCACTTTACAACTCTGGCTAGGATCAAGGGCTACATTTGAGAACTCTTTTTCTTTCTTTACTTTTCTTTTCATTTCCATTGTTTTTCTTCTTTTTTTTCTTACTGCATACTAGTGCTCGATTCAACACTTCACTTAGGTGTTGAACCTGCCTAGCTCACAGCCTTTGCCCTTTTGCTAGTGCTCAACCCGACACTTCACTTAGGTGCCGAGCTTGCCTAGCTTTCCTTTTGAGCATTTTCTCTTCTTTTTCTTTTTTTTTTCACAATTTAGCCACTTGATCCTTAGCCACTTACAACTTCCACACAAGATTTCGAGTTGGATTCTGTCTAATCTCAAGCCACAATCACGAAGGATCAAAAAGGGTAAAGAAAGACATGGAAAAGGGGTGAAAATTTTGATTGCCTTCATCATCTTAGACCGGTGTTATCGAGCGGTACAAAAACACGTATCAACCCATCAACCAACACACAAGAGTGATAAAATCTCTGTTCTGGCCTAGACTCATTTGATAATAGCGCTAACACGCTGGTTATAGGTTCTAAGCGAAACAGTCCAAACGTCATTGCGAAAGCTAGAAGCCAATCAAACACCAAAAGTCAAGAACCGAATGATTCTACAGTAGAGGGAATCGACATCCAACTAAGATCAAGCAATTCAACCAACAACACATTAGACTTCTACCAACAAATAATCACACCAAACCATAAACTCCCCTACGACTAACACGAGCATTGTCCTCAATGATCGAGAGAGAAAGGGTAAGGTGGAACGAGGTTACCGCGTTGGTAGAGAAAAGCTGAGGAACAAAGGAGTGGAAGAGTCCCATAGCGCTCATTGCGAAGAGTGATCCGCCTAAGTGCTTGCCAAAATCTTATTCGAGAACTAAAACAACACAAAAACATAAAAGCGAAAAGGTAAGGATAACATGGGGTGCCTCCCATGAAGCGCTTCTTTAACGTCTCTAGCTAGACGATAGCTCAAAGAGTAAGCTAAGTAAAACCATCCCAACTCATTACCTCCTTGAAGTCAATGTCATTACCTTCGCATGCCACTCGAAACTTGAATTGTACCTTACCGACTTCGGGTGGAATGAGCATGGATTTCCCGGATGGTGAGGTGGGAGCAATGGAGAAGGGAACAAACCACTTAGAGTTGAGCCTTTCATCAGGTGGCTTCTTAGTCTTGCTCGTCTCACCCATTGGTGCAGCTTCCTTGCCTTTCTCAGTTGACTTCTTCACACCTTTCTTCTTAGCCTTAAGTGGTGTCTGTGGGAGTACGAAAGGTGGAGTCTCCTTTACTTCATCCGTCTTTTCCTACACATCACTAATGGCAAACAACTCCGCAAGACTATGACGGACAAGGTTAGTGCTATTAGTAGCCGAAGTAATCTCATGCGGATTCTTAGGATCATGGTGACTAGCATAAGACAAAGTAAATTCCATGCCATTTGAGCGGTCAAAAATCATGCATTCATTGTCGACCCTAAGGGTAAGTCTACCACCATAGACATCAATTAAAACACGAGAAGTTGCCAAGAAAGGTCGTCCTAGAATCAAAGGCACATCGGCACCACCCATAGCATCTAGGATAATGAAATCCACAAGGAATTCAAAAGCACCGACCTTAACCAACACATCTTCGACAATACCACGAGGAGATGTCAAAGATTTATCCGCTAATTGAACATTCATTTGAGTTGGTTTTAGTTTCCCTAGGCCTAACTTCTTAAACATGCAATATGGCATAACAATGATACTAGCACCTAAATCGGCTAAGCCTCTACTTATTGCATGCTCACCAATAGTGCAAGGAATAGTAAAGCTACCTGGATCCTTAAGCTTCTCCAGTGGTTGCTTAGAGAGAATGGCGGAGCATTGTTCGTTAAGCTTTGCCGAGGTGACATCTGTAAGCTTGCGTTTATTGGTGAAGATCTCTTTCATGAACTTCGCATATTGAGGCATCTTAGTGATTGCTTCTCCAAAAGGCATTGTGAATTGTACCTTGTCGAGAATCTCAACAAACCTTTTGAAGTCCTTTTCCATGGAATCCGGCTTCACGCGAGAAGGATAAGGTGGTACAACCGTGGCGGGAGGAGAGACCGGAGTAGTACTCGTTGTAGCCGCTTGAGAACCAACCTTATTGGTCATCTTAGAAGCTTCTTTAGCCTTGGCTTCTTTATCTTTAACTTCAATCTTAACCGAGTCATCATCGGAGTCAACATCTTCAACCAACACATAGTCATCATCTCGAGTTCTTATCGCTTTAGGTGTTGGGTCTTGGATTTGCTTACCACTCCTCAATGTTACCGTCATAAGTTCCTCGGGAGCCTTGGGGTTGACCTCGGTGTTGGAAGGTAGAGTGCCCGAGGGTCGCCCCGAGAGTGTCTTAGCAATGTGACCCATTTGATTCTCCAAATTTTCAATTGAAGCTTGTTGATTCTTGATGAGTTGGATCATTGCCGCATTGGTGTCTTCTTGAGAGATCGAAGAACCACCCTCTTTGTTTTGAGGAGGCTTGTTGAAACCGGGTGGTCCTTCACCTCTATGGTTGTACATTCCTGGTGGGGTAGGACCTTGGGAACCTTGACTTGGATGTCCACTTTGATTCCATTGATTTCCCCCCTGGTTCCCTTGACCTTGGGGGCCTCCTTGAGTCCATTGACTACCTTGGTTTAGGTTACTTCCTTGAGACCATTGGTTGCCTTGGTACCCTCTATAACCTTGATATCCTCCTTGATTTCCTTGGTTGTAACCTTTGTTATAGCCACTACCTTAACTCCCTTGGCCTTGGTAACCTTGGTTAGACTTGTTGTACCAAGGTCGGTTATAGTTACCTAGATAGTTACCTTGGGGGCTGAAATTACCATGGAATCCTTGACCTTGTGAGAAGCTTACCTCCTCATTGTGATCGCCTTGACCAAGCTCAGGAGTGGCGGAAGGGCAAGCACTGACTTCGTGACCCTGACCCCCACAACATTCACAACAATATATAGAAGCCACCGGAGGATTACCCACATGTGATGATGGAACCTTGGAGGGATGCTTAGGCATGCTTAGGTTACTTACTTGGGATACCATAGCATCGATCTTAGACATGAGGAGCGCAAACATAGGGTCATCTTCATCTCGATGTCCCGGTAACTTACGCTTCTTCCCATAGGTAGATGAATCCTTTGGTGCATCAACACTTATAGCTCTAGAGTCGTAGTGAGTGTCGCTCCCATACTTAGACCTTGGAGGTTGTTGTCGAGACCAACTCCTTGTCTTGTTGGCCATCTCCGCAAAGAGTTCTAGAGCATCCTCGGGAGTGAGCGTCCTTAGATCACCTCCGGTGGCTTGGTTGATCATCCTTGTATTCTCAAAGTCAAGGGACCTAGCAAAGATATCCGACAAGCTCCATTCGGCGAAGTTGTGATGAGGACAAGACCGAAGAAGGGCTTGGAACCTATTCCAAGTCTCATGGAAGAGCTCTCCCTTGTGTTGAGTGAAGTGGTTGATACAATCTCGGATTGCATCCGTCATATAAGGGGGAAAGAACTCCTCGAGGAAAGCTTCGGCTAATCCCTCCCATGTAGTGAATGTTCTACTAGGTTGGTTCTCCAACCAAGACTTGGCTCTACCTTTGAGGGAGAAGGGGAAGAGTCGGAGTCGCACACAATCCGGGTGAACTTGATCGTTCTTCACCGTATCGCATATCTCTAAGAAGTCTTTGAGGTGCCTTGATGGACATTCTCCATCAATGCCATTGAACACCACTCCAATTGCACCATCTGAATCATATTAGGCTTTAATTCGAAGTTTCTTGCATTTACCGGTCTTCGCACGATGCTCGAGGCTGCCCCTTCGAGGGTTGGACGAGCATAATCAGCTAGTGTGCACCTCGCACCTCTTTGTGATTGATCATCTTCATTAGTGTGATGTGAATGTTCCGAATGGTTATCTTCGTCTTCATGGTGAGACATGTTGTTGCGTGTGGTGCTATGAACTAGGTGAGGAGGAGAACGAGTTGGTGGTTCAAACACGACCTTGATGCCTTGGAGTCGTGCTTGGAGACGTGTGATCCGCCTCATGCACTAACACCAATTTCCTGCAAACAAGCACAACGAACACACCCGAGTAATACAACGATGCGGGATAACAAAGTAAACAAAGAGTAACAAGGGAGCTAAAAGGAAAATGGAAGGAAGTGTAAAGATCGGTTCACTAATATTTGCTTTCTTAGGAATGAGAGGTCCCCGGCAACGGCGCCAAAAACTTGATAAGGAATTTATCAAGGTCGTATTCCACAAGGCCCTCTCATAGGCTAATACTCACAAAATTCGTGAACGGTCCATACATTTTGAGTTGAGATTTGGTTTGAAAGAAAACAAGTTGAAAACATAAACAAGCAAAGTAAAATTGACAAGAGAAATTGAGGATCAAACAAGAGAGAAAGGAGTTTAGTCTAGCAAGGGGTTTCTTCAAGCTCAAGGTTCATGAAAGCTGGATTGAATCTCAAGCAACGTTGTGTAATTAATGACCATGCATCTCACTCAAGTAGAATCAACGAACTCTCGCACAATTGACTCTCTATTCCTAGACCAAATGCACCATGCTCTCGCTACGTGAACAAAGGGAATGGAATGCTTTAAACTAGCTCAATGAAATGCTTGGAACTTGAATTCTATGATAACAATCATCTAGCACAAGGTAATGATGCAAGACACTCTCATGTCAATCATATAACACTAGTCTAGCAATCACAAGGGTCTTTCAACCTTCTTATGAAAGGAAACTCAATGCACACCAAGTGTTTGATAAAATGTCAACAAGGAAGAACAAGCTCAAAATGGTTGTAACTTGATAATCCAATCTCTCAAACCATCCAATTACAATCCTACAACCTTAGATCAACATCAATCAATCATTCTCATGTATTGAAAGACATAACAATACCAAAAGAGTAAATCAAGCTCTAATGGCTACAAAGCACAAGGTCTAGGATCATCATCTTACACAAATGGCTATAAGACCTCAATCCATACAATCACTCACCTATCCTAGCTTGATCCATCCCCCACTAAACTAAACCTAAGTTTAGCCTAGCTTAACCATGGAGGAAACCTGAAATTGAGGAGAGGAGACCATCCTTGATTCCATGGAGGATCTACTCACTTGGCTCTTCAAGCTCCAATCCAAGGGTAAAAAGCTTCACTTAGATCTTCAAGTTGATCAACAATTGAGGGAGGATGGTATGTGGTTGAGGGAGAGGAGATGATGGAGTTGATGATGAACAATTGAGAGAGGGAGGGCAATCGGCGATGGTGTTGTGGAAAATAATTAATTGATGTCTCTATTTTCGCCGCCTTCTCCCCTTATATAGCCGCTGGAAAATGCCAAATATTTTCGGCAAAAATTATGCAATAATTTCGCCGAAAATGCCTTTGAAGAACCGGCTGGAAATTTCTTCATATATTTTCGGCGAAAACATTTAAGGGTTTTCGCCGAAAATCCTTCATAGATCAAAAGTCTGCTCTCTGCCTAGAGTTTTCGGTCCAAGAACTTGAAAATATCGCCGAAAACTTCTTCTTCGGCGAAAACTATATGATAGTTTCGCCGAAACTGTCTTCAGCTGAAAGTCGTATTTTCTTCAATTTTGCCACGTCCATATTCCTCCGTCCTAACTCCGATTGACCTCCCGTTTGATCCCACGTGCTCCTTGTCACCAGTACTTCAATGCCAAGACCTGAAAATACAAATGGACACTTAGCACAAAACATCAATAAAAGCATATTAAGCATGGCATTTAAGGATCAAACACGAGCATTTCATAGGTCGATCGAGGACTTAAAATGCACTAAATATAATCACACAACTGGCGAACGTTCGCTCTATCCGTTCTAACTACCAAGATTAACTAGCCGCCCGGGTACGGTCGCCTCTCGCAACGACTTAATTAATTGGTGTAATTACTAATGATTAATGAGTTACTCTTGCAGTGAATTAACCCTAACCGGTTCCTACGAAAGGCACGCTCCAATTATAAGGTTAATTGTTTAATTCGATGTTCTAAAGTAAGGCGAGCGTTCGCTTCTATCCTTAGCTTAACCAGAATCTAATCTAGGTGATCAATCCAGACAGGAAACATGAACAATGAAGAATGAATCAAACATGAAAAAGAACTGATTGAATTTTGAATCTAATCAGCGCCGATCCGTGACCGCTTTAAAGCCCTGGGTCACTTAGGGTTCATCTAGTCTAAGCTCTAACGAGTTTAGCTACTCATGATTATTACAAAAGAAACAAAGATAAAGAAAGAGTTCATCATTCAAAGGAAGAACAGAAAAGAATCTGAAAAACCTAATTAGACGACTCTGACAGACTTCGATCTTCGGTAGATAACACTCCTAGCTCCGGTTCTCCGAGATGGAAGGGATGGCGTCACGATCTCTATCCGGCTCTTCGAACTCCAACTCTTTGCTCCAAAACTTAAGAGGATTCTGATCTTGAAAAGTTGTGTTTTGCGAATTATGATTATATCCCCTGATTTGGGCCGTCGGGTTAAGTATTTATACTTAACCCTAACTGATCCGGATTGGCCTGATATTTTTGCCGAAAACATAGGGATATTTTCGGTGAAAATCCTTGTGTAAATGGTCGGGGTCTCTCTGCCTTGTATTTTCGGCCCGAACAGTTGATTCTTTTCGCCGAAACCATCCTTCACTTGGCGTCAGTTGATTTGCATTGTTGATTTCGCCGAATGTGAAAGCTTATTTTCGCCGAAGGTGCAAGTGTGAATGGGCAGACTTTTCGGTTTGACTTGATCGGCTCCTTGGATCGATTCCGGTTTGATTCCTCGAGGTTCCAACGCCTTAGACACGTCCATGGCTACTCTATTTGATGGCAAAAACCTGTGCTAACACAAAAACACTAGAAAACCATCAAATAGACCCGAAACGGGCCAAGGTAACACAAATGGCACGAGATAGGGCAATCGATTGAATATTCGTTATTCTACCCTAAAAACCATGTCTTAAGCAAAGAAATGTCGCTTAAATGAGGCTGATAATCACGTCAAATCGAGTGTCATCACTAAGCTAAACTCCCTTCGCTCAATTTCACTTGTTTGTTTTTCCTTGTTTGCTTATGCTTTTGATTTGTTCTCCTTCAAAACCAAAACTCAGTTTTAAATGTTTAGACCGTTCATGAACTTTGTGAGTATTAGCCTATGAGAGGACCTCGTGGAATACGACCTTGGTAAAATTCTTATCACCGACGGACGAACCCAACTGACTCATATTAATGGGAAGCTCTTCTTACTCACTGGCGGTAAACCGAAGCTGTATTTCGTCAATACCGATGCGAGCGTGAAGGAGATCCTGAGTTGGAGTCTCCTAACACCATCCAGGTATCGTCCAGCTCAAGGACGTTAAGGAAGAGCGCTTCGTGGGAGGCAACCCACGGCTGGAGTCAGTTTTTGAATTCTTGAGTCAGTCTCGTTTTTAGAGTCGGTTTGGGGGAGCCAAAAGTGTCCTTTGTGTAGTCTTTTATTTTCTTTGTGTCTACTTTGTGTCCTCGGATCAATTCCAATTTATTTGGGATTGTTCCGACCTATGTTGATTTTGTTTTGATATTCAAAGTTTGCTGGAATTTCAGAAAATATTTTAAAACTGCAGGTCTTAGTTTTCGCAGAAAATTGCACTACTTCTCAGCGAAATATTCATTTTGACACCCCCTATAAATTTCTGACCAGTTTTCCAATTACTTCCCGGCGAAAAGTTTATACTTTTCGGTTAAAAATTTTCTCAAAACAGGCAGACATTTTTTCAAACTTTTCTTCAGCGAAAACTTTCACTCTTTTCGCTGAAAATTTCCAGAAAATCCAAAAACTTTTTCCCCCTTATCTTTTCATTTTTTCCAGATTCTCTCTCTCCCCTCTCATTTTTGAAATAGCCGACAGCCCCCCACTACTATTTTCGTCGCCGCCACTTTCAATCCCCCTGCCACCATTTTCTGACTGTCGCGTCCCACGACCGCCATTCCCCTGAACGTTTTGACACCTAGATCGTCCGAATCAGAGTTCTCTAGCCCCGGTTCCACCCGAAACACCATTTTGAGTTTTTCGTCGATTCTTTCTCGTACGTTCATTTTCAGCCAACATGTCTTCAAGGTTAGTTGTTGGGTTTTTCATTGCGAATCTTTTTCCGTATAGATTGATGAATTTCATCGTGTTTAACTTTTGTTGACTTTTTCGGTCTACTTGGATTTGCGTGCCTGCTGTTTTGGTATGATTTTTGTTGAATTGTTTGAACCTAGATGATCTAGTATGCTCAGGGAATATTGTGCCATGATTTGATGATAATTGATGTTTCTATAATGGTGTTGACTTCTATGGATTTTCGTTTTGACCATAAATTTTTAGAGCTTATATGGTTACCCGGTCCATTTCTATGCGTGCCTATTGATGTTTGATTGCTGCTTAGCCTAAGATTGTGCCTTGTAATATCGTTGATCGTGTTTAGCCATGCGTCATTGCCAGATGTTGCGAGTTGTTGACTTTTTCATGAATGTCGGTTTTGACTCTGACTACTTGATGTGCATTAGCTGCCCTATTTATCCATCTGCGTCCCTCATGATAACTTTTGGTTCTAGTTGTTAGATTAGCTTATCCCCACTCGGTTTCTCTCGTTTCCTTGTGAAACTGAGTTTTTTGACCAAGTGTGGGGTAAGATTGGTTTGACTAATGTGGTTTGAATTTTTTATATCTTTTAGGAACAGGGGTAAGAGGCCAAGAGTCACACCCAATGGTCCAGGATCCACCTCTGCCGCTCCTGACGCCGGAGCTAGTTCCAGAGCACCCGCTCCCGTCACTCCTGCCATCTGCGGTCCTCCACCGGCTTTCCGGAACCGCCAGGGGTTCCACCCTTTCATTCCTAGGTTACTGAAGCTCTACTTTGAGAGCTGCTAAAGGATCAAGCACATACCTGTGACTGGCATGCGCCCGCTCTCCCTGGAGTCTATCAAGGAATTTGAGGAGACATGGTTCGAGAACGTCTTTGGTTCTTTTGCAGCTGCAGGACTTCTAGAGCTGACCACCATTGCAGATGAGTTTCCTATTCTCGCGCTCCAGGAGTTCTGGGCCACCTTCGAGCTGGACACTCACAAGTCCCGACAGCACAAGAAGGTCATCTCTTTCTTCCTCGGTGGGGTGTACAAAGAGTTCTCTAATGACGAGTTTGCCAACCACCTCGGCATCCCACACGAGCACTATCACGGCCATAACCTCGGCTGGGGCGACAACAAGGCCAGGGGTCTGAGCTATGATGCACTTTGTAGCCACATCACAGGAGTGTCGGGTGCCTAGACTACGGACCACAACTCCATCGGTTCGGTCTCTCACCCCCTCTTTCATTTTGCTCATATTGTCTGGCGTAGATCCTTGTTGTTTGCTCCAGAGAAGGATCACCATAATGTCAGCCGAGAGGAGCTTCTACTCCTCAGAGCTATCTACGAGGGGTACCGACTTCACCTAGGTTGGGTTCTGGCTCGCTTGTTCCACAAGAAGATCACACCCGCGAGGCTTCCATTCTTCCTCCCCGGTGGATCCTTCATTGGTCGCCACATCACCAACCTTGGCCTCAACCAGGCTTGGAAGCCTGAGGTCCCGCGCCACCGAGTGCACACCATTGGTGCAGGACCTAGCGGTGGAGTTTGATCTATAGTTAGGCTTCGGACCTCAAGAGACGGTACCTCCGCCTCTCTACCGGAGACTCGAGTCAAAGGAAGAAGATGATTCTAAGGAGGATGAGCCCCAGCCAGATCCGGCATTTCACCACCAGATACCCCCCGTAACAGCCGCCTGCGGGGTTTGCACACCAGCAGCACCCTCACTTCCAAGAGCCTCTGTAGATGCCTCCCGGTGGTTATGGGGAGCTACTCAGCCAGATCAGAGGTTAGCAGATCACCCACACCACCGCCCAAGACGCCCGTTGGCTAATCACTCAAGAGCACACGCGCCAGCAGAACACCAAATACGAGGCACAATTGGCGTGGCAGCAGCGGATCGAGGATTTCTAGCACATTCCCCCACCACCTCCCCCACCTGAGGAGTGATCAGGTCGTATCCTCTTCCTTGTCCTTCTTTTTATTTATTCTTTTCAGATTTCGGTCCAATTTTATTTTGTGTGCATCCGGGACACTTGTCCTGGTTTTCTTTTGATCTTTTGTTTGTTTTGTTTTGTAGACACCTTTTGGCAGCTTCTCTCCACGCTCCGACCGCTCCTTGATCATCCCCTACACCAACCATCTCGGTCCAGGTTCTTCTATTCCTCTCTACTCTAGTTTGGTCCTGTGAGGACACATAACGGTTTAAGTGTGGGGTAGGGTGTATAAATTGCATGATCTTGTGTGAATATTCTGTGATTTCATGGCTTATCTGATTCCTCTAACTTAGAATTGCTCGATTCTTGACGTGTGATGTTAAGTTAGTTTTCAATTTTTCATAATGATGCTTAGAATGCTTAACCTAGAACTGGTAATCAACTTGTTGCAGTGATGCTAAATCTCCTGGTCAGAACAGAAAAATTTATCACACTTGTAGTATTTCACTTTGATTGCATGAAAATGACTGAATCCGACTAGCAAACCAACTGTCAGCTTTTGATCCATTGCACATAAACTTGCAGTTTCAATTCTTTTTGAGTGGCCTTCTCGTACCTTCAATGAGTTATAATTTGCATTAGAGCAATTCGAGACCACACGATGACATGAGTTCTAGGAGGATAGAGGCACCTAGTTGAAGCTACTTAAGCCAGATAGCCAACCTAATGTTAAATCCATCAGGTGTAAACCCTTGAGCTTGGCCCTTTTTTCGGTTCATTTTACATTACAGCTAATCCCCATTTTTCATCACCCCGTTGATCCCTTGTGGTTGTAGTTCTAGATTTGCCTACTGGAAGTCGGTCTGTGATAACTTGCCTATAGCCATTATAAAGGTGGTCTTAGCTATTATGTCCAAACGTGTAAACCCCTCTAGCAACTAAAAGAAAATCGACACAAAAAGAAAAAAAAAAGAAAAAAGATAAGAATCAGAAAAACCCAAAGAGTGCAAAGTTTCAAAGTTAGTAGTATAGTTCAATAATGTTCTTCTCCAAACAAATAGAAGAATGAAGTCAAAAAGAGAAAAATCAGAAAATGCAAATTTTGAAAAAAAATACAATGATAAAGTGCTAGGTTGCTTGAGGGTATCATAGGACGACCGTACACTATTCTGCCCGTGATTGGTTAGACGGTAGGAAGTCATAGGCTAGATTCGAGGGAAGTTAGTCGAAAGTTGCACCGCATCAAAGCCAATTCCATCATTCATCCCTCATCCATCTCATTATAAACCCTTGTAGTGTAGGAATCGTTACAGTCCCTTGCAAAAGTCCTTTTAACTAGTTACTCGTGTTGTCAAAGTGGTGGAGATTGTGGTCGAAATGCAAACATATGACATACTTCGGTCGAGAGAGTGATTGAGAGTAGAAACACGTCCCTAAACACAGAGTGCAAGACTTCCCTTGTACCAAATATTGTCTGTGTGAGAAGTCTGGTCGGTTAGGTCATATTCGTCCATGATTTGTGTTTACTACTGGTTGTGTGTAGATAATTAGTAAGAACAGGTTGTTTGGTTGACGTGTATGCATGTTAGGTCACTTGTTCTAGAAGTAGCGGTTTAATAATTCATTGTGATTGTTTGAACCTTAACTTGATCGATCTTGTCATTTGTGAATTTGAGTGCGTTCTAGTTTAGTTTGCTTGAGGACATGCAAAGGCTTAAGTGTAAGGTATTTGATGACACTCGATTTTACGTGATTATCAGCCTCATTTAAGCTACATTTCCTTTCTTGAATCTCGGGTTTTAGGGGAGTTTAGGTTGTTTCACCTAATTGCTCTAATTCTTGTCGTTTTGGTTACTTTGGCCCGTTATGGGTCTATTTGACGGTTTTCTATTGTTTTTGAGATTACACAGGTATTTGCTGTCAAATACGTAGCCATAGACGAGCTTGGGAAGTGAAGGAACCTCAATGAATGGCCCGAGATCAATCCAGAAGTCAACCAAGCCAGAAGAAAGCACTGCCCGGTCTTAACTAAAATTTTCAGTGAGAAGTGCAAAGTCTTCGCCGAAAACTAAATTAAGAAGTGCACATTCGAAGACAGGAGATCCAGCCGAGGTTTCCACTGAAGTCTTCGGCGAAAACTCTCAAGTTTTCGCTGAAAACTACTTCCTTTTTCGGCTGGGCTTCTGAAACCCTATAAATACTAAAAACCGGCGGCCACAAAAGAGATATACCTATTCCTTGGATTAAATTCTAGACTTAAAAATTTCGAGAGAGAGTTTAGAGAGTTCGAGGAGCCGGGAAGAGATCGTGATGCCTTCCTTCCATCTCAAAGAGCTCGGTGCTACGAATTGAAGATCCAGGAGAATGAAGCTTCACAGATTCATCTGAAATTAGGTTTTACAATTCTTCTATGTTCTCCCTGTTTGAAGATGTATTCTTTATTTGTCTTCGATTCTTTTGTATTGGATATGAGTAGCTAAACTCATAGAGCTTAGACTAGATGAACCCTAAGTGACCCGGGGTTTTAAAGCGGTCACGGATTGCCGGTAATTAAATCCATTTTCAATCAGTTTCTCTTGCATGTTTGGTTTGTTCTTAATTGCTTTTGTGTTTCTTTTCTAGCTTGATCACCTAGTTAAGATTCTATTTAAGCTGAGGATAGTAGCGAACGTTCGCCTCACTTCAAAACACCAAATCAACAGTTAACCTATTCCTTGAAACAATTTCTCTTTGTAGGAACCAGTTAGGGTTAATCCGCTGCTAGAGTAACTCATTAATCACTAGTAATCGCACCAGTTAGTTTTCTGTTGCAGAAGCGAATGTACGGGCGGTCAATTAATCTTGGTAGTTAGATCGGATAGAGCGAACGTTCGCTAGTCTTAAACCTAAGGGTCAGGAGTTATGGTGGTGTCTGAGAACTGAAAGAATTAGGATTGAAAATAGTTGGTCTTATGATCGCCAATGTTCTGGTGATCTTAGGGGGATTCGAAATCTAAGCTTGTATGTCGTCTTGTTAAGTCAAACAATCTTTTAATTTGTCTTTTATCTTATTTCCCTTTTAATTTCTCTGCTCCATAGTTTAGAAGTCGTGGAACTCACACCACGCTTAACTTGTTTAAACCTTAGTAATTTACCAGTTCATTTGAGTAGACGATTAGAAGAAAACCTTGTGGAGAACGATCTATCTTGCTTTGTGCTTGATAGTTATTTGACTACACACGCATGAAAACGCATCCATCAATTAGCAATTTGAATCGTGCTTGGTTTGTCGCGTTGATAAACTAAATGACTCATCTTCGATCCTATTTGCTTGAGGGGGATAGGAACTGGTAGCTTGCGTCTCCCTCTTTAGCGATTAGCTTTCATACTTTGCAGGTGTGGTGCTTGAATATTGTTTTTAGATTCTGCAGGTGAGTCTTCATCTTCACAATCTCATGTTACTCTTCTTAGGTTTCCCCGATTGAACTCTTTGTTTTATTTTTTATATAACAGGTGGAGTTGTCCGCCTTCTTGCTCCTCACACAAATTTGTTGGTGGTGAGCTTTTCGACCGCCAGTATTGGTAAGTCACTTTCTCTACTATTTCTGGTATTTCTCTTGCTTCCAATTTTGAGTAAGAGACTCATCATGCTTCTTGTTGCTTTAGCTCAGATCAATGACTCTTCTAATTTTTATTGCTTCAGCAATTGGACAGGTTGATCGGCGGGAACTTGGCGAGCGATTACTATCCTCACCTTGATAATCTTCTTCCCCTACTTCAGACTTTGTTAATGTGATTTTTCGTCACTTTAGACTTCGAGAGGTCATCTTCAAACTCAGCTCTTCGCTCTATGTTGTGATTACCTCTTTTTCTTTGAACATCCAATTCTGACTGGAGATGGTGATTAACTCTTCCTTTTGCTTTGGATTGACGCAAGCGATTTCTGACTCTTAGACCATTTCTTTCATCCTTCGGACGATTAGCTTAACAGCTTGTGAGAATGTATCACTGTATAACTTTTTCTGCTTGCTTCTACTAAGCAATTAGTTTGCTTGAACACTTGTCAGGATGCCGCTAAACACTTAATAGATGCCTCCTTTTCTTGCCGATTAATAGTTGCAACTGCGGATGGATTTCTTATTTTCCTTACTTTGTCAAGCGATCTTCTCCTCTTTTTAGACATCAACACATGAACTTCCACAACTGCACTTCCAATTGCTTGTGGCTTGTTTACCTTTTTATTTTTGATGTCATAGCTCACTGCAGGGGTATGGTTACTTCCACTCCCCAGCTCCCCTTATGGTATCACCATCGTTATTCCTTTTTATTTCATAAATTGGTAGGCGCTAGTACCTTGGTTTTCTGAATGATTGTAATTTTGGAGTGCTCTTTGAATGTATCAAGCGTGATGGGATTGTCTCGGCTATTGAAAGTAGTCAATAAGATGCTTCACCGAGTCCAGCCCCCTATCTGGCGCGCCAATTGTTCCAGCCCATTTGATGGGGGTACTATAGTATTTGTATAGGCTTAGACCAGGGGGTTCCGGTTGACAACCTGTGAAGCCAGACAACCTCGAGAGAATCTCGGTTGGTGCCGGGTAGATGTGTATGAGTCACCATAGTCCAAGTATTCCAAGATATATGAAGTGAACGAAATGAGAGAAGGAGTGGGACAAACCTCAGCGACTGTCACCGAGAGGCCCGTTGTTATGTTGCTCAATAGTCTGGATATAATTGTTTGGGTCTGATTGCCTTGGTCTAATAGCCTTAGTATAAATAGCCTGGACTCAATACCCGTGGCATAATTGCCTGGCAATAGCCGAGGTGTAATAGCCTGGCAATAGCCGAGGTATGATAGCCTGGCAATAGCCGAGGTGTGAAAGCCTGGCAATAGCCGAGGTGTAATAGCCTGGCAATAGCCGAAGTGCGATAGCCTGGAAATAGCCGAGGTGCGATAGCTTGGCAATAGCCGAGGTGCAAGTGTAATAGCCTGGCAATAGCCGAGGTGTGATAGCCTGGCAATAGCCGAGGTGTGATAGCCTGGCAATAGCCAAGGTGTAATAGCCTGGATTCTTGTAGAGGGAGAAAGTAGAGAGAAGGGAGAGCCCCCTCTTATGTTGGAGGACGCTTAGTATTTATAGTGCTTTAGGAGGAAAACAACCACTGTTGGATCTAATCGATGGTTGAGATTAGATCTTAGATCCCACCTTAGTAGGCCTTAAGTTGGGCCTTAAAAGTTTGGTGGTTGGCCTTATTTGGTTTATTTGTAGTTTGGGCCCAAGTGGCTAGGACCCATCACCACTAGTCTCGCTTTATACTTGTCAATAGTACCATCATCTTTCAACTTTCGTTTGAAGATCCATTTGTAACCAAGGGGTTTGTTTCCTAGGGGAAGATCTACCAACTCCCATGTATGGTTATACAAATTGGACTCAATTTCAGTATTGACTGCCTCTTTTCAATGATGAGATTAAGAAGAGCACATCGCATCCTTATAAGTTTTATGCTCATTTTCTAACAAGACAGTAAAAAAATCAGGACCAAACATTTACTCTGTCGTAGGTCATCTACATGAGGTACAACATCCATTGTTGTGTCCTCCACCTCAGGTTCAACATCCATAGTCGTATCTCGAGGTCACTTGGAGCTATCACGAACATTTTCGTTTGCATTTTTGTAAGGAAAGATGTTCTCAAAGAAATCCACATTATCTGATTTTAATATCATATTAGAAGTAATGTTGGGAACATCTGACTTGTGGACTAGAAACCGATATGCTTTACTCGTATTCACATACCCAAAAAAGATACAATCAATAGTTTTTTGTCTCATCCTAATCTGTTTTGGTTTAGGAACTTGCACTTTAGCTAGATACCCCCACACTTTGAAATATTTCAAGCTAGATTTACGCCCGTTCCATTTCTTCTATGGAATGGTTTGTGTCATGTTATAAGGCACTCTATTGAGTATATGGGCGGTTGTCAAAATAGCCTCCCCCAAAAATTCTGTTGAAAACCAGAATTTATGAGCAACGCATTCATCATTTCATTTAATGTGCGATTTTTCCTTTCGGCAACTCCATTTTGTTGTGGAGTATAGGGAGTCGTTATCTTGTGAATTATGCACTCTCTTGGATCAATTCTCGAAACGGGAATTCATATTCACCACCTCGATCAATTCGGATCATTTGATCTTTTTGTTAAGTTGATTCTTAACTTCCAATTTATACTGCTTAAAAGCATCAATCTCCTCATCTTTGCTATTAAGCAAGTACACATAACAATATTGGGTGCTATCATCGATTAAAGTTATGAAATACTTTTTCCCACTGTGAGAAGGTGTAGATTTCGTGTGACAAATGTATGTGTGAATTAAGTCCAGCAGATCCAAATTCCTTTCAACGGTATTATAAGGATGCTTCGTGAACTTTTATTCTACACATACTTGACATTTTGACTTAATGCACTCAGATTTAGAAAATATCTCATGTTCATCATTTTTCGTAAAGATTTATAATTCACGTTTCCCAAAAGGCATGCCACAAAATGGTTGACTCAAGTAAGTAAGAAGAAGATGATGCATCATTTTTATTGATAGTCATTACATTAAGTGTTAAAAGGCTATCACACAAATAACCTTTTCCGACAAACATGTCATTTTTACTTATTACAACTTTATTAGAAACAAAAACTACCTTAAATCCATGCTTGACCAAGAGTGTAGTCGAGACCAAGTTTTTGCGGATGTCAGGCACATGATGGACGCTGTTGAGTGTGACAGCCTTGCCCGAAGTCATCTTCCAGAAACCTTCAACATTAGTGGTTGAAGAGTTCCCCATATACAGCTTCTCCACAGCATCGTATGAGGCGTACGATGAAAACATCTCGTTTACGACACAGACATGGCGGGTAGCTCCAGAGTCAATCCACCACTCATTTGGTTTACCCACCATGTTGCACTCGAAGAGAACATCAAAAGTTCGTCAACGTTGTCTTCCACCACATTAGCTTGACCCTTTCCCTTGTTCTTATTCTTAGGGGCCTTACAAGCAGAAGCCCGGTCTCCCTTCTTGCCACAGTTATAGCAACTTTTAAGGAACTTTTGATTCTTCGTGTTTTTCTGGATCTTGGTCCCAGAACCACTAGCTCCACCTAAATTCCTCTTCCCCTTCTTGGGAGAGTACTCCACAAAATTCGCCCCTTGAACATTGTGTCCCTTTGCCACCAACTGATTGTCCTCTTCGATTCTCAAGCGGACAATTAGATCCTCATGCGTCATTTCCTTTCGTTTAAGTTTCAAGTAATTTTGTTGCCAACAATTAAAGTCAGCGCCCCCAAACTTGTCGCAGGGGCATGCAGAACTTTGCTTGTTCCACCTTGGTGGGAGGATCCAAGTGGAATCTCAAGTCCAGTACTCATCTTTCAGTTAGAGACTGGAAAAAAAGAACAACAACCAACTATTACTAACAAAAACCAATAGGTTCGAGTAGACAACTACAAATGCTGTAATCACGATGGAGTAGAAAATAAAAAGATTTTTATCTCCACGGGGAGAGTAGAGAGTCACAAATACTCTAATCTTAGTGAGTAGAGAGTCACAAAGACTCTAATCTCGATGTGAGTAGAGAGTCACGAAGACTCTAAATATCGGTGAGTGGAGAGTTACGAAGACTCTAATCTCGGGTAGGAGTAAAAATCCGAAGATTTAGTCTCCAACAATCATGTATCACAATATTAAGTAATACGCATAAACTATATAAATCATAAGATATTTATCCATGTATAGAAAATGAAGAACAATCACCAATGATCAAACTGTTGGACAAAATCAACGCCGATTAGAAAATCATAACAAAATCTAAATCGAAAGAAAACTGTAATCGAGGCCTGTATTTGCACAGTTTTCTTAAGATAGATTCGCCCTACACAAGGGCGTGTTTCTCCCAGGATACAACGATCTCAATGGTATTTTCAACACCGCCGAACGCAACCACGCTTGAGCAAAGCAACAACAAAGGGACCAAATATTAAAAAGAAAGGAAGAAAACTTGAACTTTTGGGAGAGAGATTTTAGTATCTAAAGGTGTGTGGAAAATTGAAGGAATAGGTGGGTATTTATAGGGGAAAATTCTGGAGCAAATTCTTTAGTTGAGCAATGTGGTATAAAACCACTTTCTCACATTACTCCTTTTCCTACCAAGGTACTTTGAGAATCAATTTCTCATTCACCTTAAATCCATTTTGGACAGATTATATCTCGATTCGAAGCTCTCTTATAGGAGAATACGAATATGTAATCACCTTACAAAAAGGCGTGATTTTGTCTTGTTTGAGTCTTGTTTACGATTCCTTCAAGGGAAAGGTTTCGTTGTATCCTTCAAGGGAGAGGATGCGTCTCTGGGCCTCTCCAGGGGAGAGAGGTGCATCAGGCCAGCGGGGGTGGTGCAGGATAAACTCTTTGGCGCCTAATTAAATCACATAGATATGAAAACTGAACTTGATTGTGTGTGTGTGTGTGAGTGTGGGTGTGTGATATGAATTATCTGATGTACTTACTAGATTGTGATGATACATGGATAGTGGACGTTGTAGCATTATGTGATGATGATGTGATGCTTGTATACAATTTATGACTTGCGATTTATTTTGGATTAATTATGATTATTGGGTGATGTTGTTGGGTTGATGCATGATGGGAATAGGGGTAGAGGGAAATGACTGATCACTTAGAACAACAATAATAGGATGTTAAAATGGAATATAATTATGGGTCCCATTGTTGTATTACAATGTTGGAGTCTGGGATACTCCCTAGGTAATTCGGCGCATAGTTAAGCCTAGTGAGTTCGCTCAGTTTCATTAGGAAATTGATTACCTCATAGTCTTTCTTTCTAGTTAGAGGTAGTTCGAGAGTTGAGCTCGGAGAAGCAACTAATGGAAGAGGAGTTGAGCTAGAAGACTGAAGGACTATGACCGAGGACGTCATTTTTTTGTATTTTCATTTCAGTTGACAGTTTGGGGAATTTTCAAATGTGTTTTGTTGTTAATGTTGTTTAAGACATTTTTGGCGGTTTGTGGTTTAAAATGCATTTAAGTGGAATCCCCTTCTTTTGTTTTAAAGGTTATATTTTATCAATATATTTTTTTATGAATAGGTTAATTTTCATTCCAAAAATGAAGAGGAAGATCGAAAGATCCAACCTTAGAGTTTACAGAATACAACCAAACTAAAAATAAAGAGAAGAACTCTAATTACACTTGAAGCGAGAAACCAAAAGAAGAAATCGTAAGAGAAAGTAGCACTCCCAAGCGCTTGGTAACTAAACTCTCTAAAGATGAGCGTAACTAAAGAGGAGACCGAAAGAGGGGGGGACCCATGGATACGAGAACGGCACTCTTTCCAAATGTTGGCAATCAAAGAAGTCCAAACCGCCCGACAAAGAATACCACGAGCATTTTTACCTTTGGCAAATTTCCTGAACATGTTGAGTATAACGAAACCATCGAAGGAACTAAGAATAGCTAGTCTGCCGAGAAGCATATCACAGACATCCTTTGAAAAACTCACGGTAAAAAAATAAATGGTCATGAGACTCCGGAGCACCTGTAGCACACAACACACATTAAGGGTCAGAGAAGATCCCCCATCTGATGAGCCGATCTCTTGTGGAGAGACTATTTCTAGGATGACTCCCTGTCCCCCAAACAAGATGGTACCACTGCACTGTAGGCCTAACCAAACGAATAGAATCCCAAATAGTTGACAGTTTGATAGTCTTGCTTTAGAACATCAAATCAATCAATTAACCTATTCAATGGAGTGTGCCTTTTGTAGGAACTATTAGGGTTAATCCGCTTCTAGAGTAACTCATTAAACTTAATTAATTGCACCAGTTTGTTCTCCGTTGCAGAAGTGATCGCACGGATGTTCAATTAATCGTGGTAGTTAGATCAGATAGAGCGAACGTTCGCGGAACTTAGACCTAAGGGTAAGGAGTTATAGTGGTGTCTGAGAACTGAATGAATTAGAATCTAAAGTCACCGATTTTGTGATCCCCAATGTCCTGGTAATCTTAGGGGGATTCAAGTATAAGGTTTGTCTGTCAATTTGTTAAGTTAACCCCAATCAATCAATCTGCCTTTTAATTCCATTTCGATTTCTTTGCATTATAGATTAGAAGTTGTGGAACTCACACCACGCACAACCTGTTTAAACTTGAGTAATTTGCCAGCTTCTTTGAGTAAACGATTTGAAGAGACCCGTGGAATACGATCTACCTTACTCTTGTTTGGTAATATTTGATACCCTATTTTGCACGTTATGAAACCTCATGGGGTTAATACTTGAAGGTTTTAATTCAAATTTAAATAATTAATTTGGAAGTGTAGTTTATTTCGTTGGCGGAATAAATCATTTTTTGAATTGATCATTGGGTTCGAATTGTAAATCAGTGGGTTGAATCAATTGGTTGAGCTAATTAAATCGACCCACAGGTTTCGGTTTGGTTAGCATCAAAGGGAGGTTGGGCTTAAAAGTCCTCATGTGAGTGTGTGTAATTAAGTGGAGGGGAGCCTCGGCCCAAGGCATTTATGCAGAACAAGCAAGGAAGCTCGAGTGGGCGGTCCGACCCACTGTTTGGAAGAAAGATGAAAATAGTTAAGGGCTCGGGCCCATGTTGGTTGAGCGGGAAAATGAGAGTAGAAAGGGAACAACAACGAGAGATGAGGAAGGGCGGGAAGAAGGTTGCGCTTTGGGCCCAACAATTATTGGTTGGGGCGTTCTGTGGATGTTCCCAAGTAAGGAGGGGATAAAAGCCCATTCGGGTTAGAGGATAAAAAAGCAATTTTCATAGACTGGGTGATGACACTCGAATTGACGTGATTATCAGCCTCATTTAAGCGACATTTCATTGCTTAAGACATGGTTTTTAGGGTAGAATAACGAATATTCAATCAATTGCTCTATCTCGTGCCATTTGTATTACTTTGGCCCGTTTTGGGTCTATTTGATGGTTTTCTAGTGTTTCTATGTTAGCACAGGTTTTTGCCGTCAAATAAGTAGCCAAGGACGTGTCTAAGGCGTTGGAACCTCGAGGAATCGCACCGGAATCGATCCAAGGAGCCAATCAAGTCAAACCAAACTTCTGCCCCGTTTTACACTAAAGATTTCGCCGAAAACACCCAAGGTTTTCAGCGAAAATCCATGCACAAATCGACTGAGCTCATTCAAGGAAGTTTTTGGCGAAAATGTTAAGTTTTCGCCGAGAACTGATGATGTTGCAGAATAGCGGTCGATCAAATAACTACCAAGCTAGGAAAGCTAGGGTAGATCGTATTCCACGGGTCTTCTAATGATCGATTACTCAAATAAGCTGGCAAATTACTTAGGTTAAACACTTCGTGCGTGGTGTGAGTTCCACGACTTCTAATTCTAAGAAATGCAGGGAAATTAAAAAATGAAACTGAAAATAGATTGGAAATTAGGGTTGAAAACAGAGATGACAGACGAACTTAGACTTTGAATCCCCTTCGTTCACTAGAGCATAGGCAATCAACAGATCAGTGGATTTCAATTCTCATTCAATCAATTCTAAGACACCACCATAACTCATGACCCTTAGGTGTAAGACCGGCGAATGTTCGCTCTATCCATTCTAGCTACCAAGATTAATTAGCCGCCCGGGTACGGTCGCCTCTCGCAACGACTTAACTTAACTGGTGGAATTACTAACGATTTATGGGTTACTCTTGCAGTGGATTAACCCTAATCGGTTCTTACGAAAGGCACACTCCAATTATAAGGTTAATTGTTCGATTTGATGTTTTAAAGTAAGGCGAGCATTCGCTTCTATCCTTAGCTTAACAAGAATCTAATCTAGGTGATCAATCCAGACAAGAAACATGCACGTTGAAGAACAAATCAAACATGAAAGAGAAACTGATTGAACTTTGAATCTAATCACCGCTAATCCGTGACCGCTTTAATCCCTGGGTCACTTAGGGTTCATCTAGTCTAAGCTCTAAGAGTTTAGCTACTCATGTTTTTCACAAAAGAATCAAAGACAAAGATAGAGTTCATCATACAGAGGAGAAACAGAATCTGAAAAACCTAATTGAGACGACTTCGGCAGAACTTCGATCTTCCGGTAAACTGCAATCCTAGCTCCGAGTCTTCGAGATGGAAGGGATGGCGTCACGATCTCTTCGGACTCTAACTCTGCTCCATAACTTGAGAGAATTCTGAAGTAATCGGTATTAGTTGGAAATTATGATTCTGAAAAGTATGGTATCTTTATTTGGGCCGCCGGTTAAGTATTTATACTTAACCCTAATACCGCCAGATTATAACTAAGATTTTCGCCGAAAATAGGAAGGAATTTTTGCCAAAAATCCTAGTGCAAAAGTGGATGACCGCCGGCTGATTTCTTCTGTGGTTTTCGGTTCAACAGTTCTCGGCGAAAACTTAGTGATTTCGCCGAAAACATCCTTCGGTTGACATTAGTGGATTTGTGCTAGGGTTTTCGCCGAAAACACTAAGGGATTTTTGGCGAAAACTTTAGTGTAAACCGGGGCAAGAATTGGTTCGACTTGATTGGCTCCTTGGATCGATTCCGGTGCGATTCCTCGAGGTTCCAATGCCTTAGACACGTCTTTGGCTACTTTATTTGACGGCAAAAACCTGTGCTAACATAGAAACACTAAAAAATGATCAAACAGACCCGAAACGGGCCAAAGTAACACAAATGGCATGATATAGAGCAATTGATTGAATATTCGTTATTCTACCCTAAAAACCATGTCTTAAGCAAGAAAATGTTGCTTAAATGAGGCTGATAATCACGTCAAATCGAGTGTCATCAAAATACCCCACACTTAAGCTTTTGCTTGTCCTCAAGCAAACTGAATAGAAACGCTCATGTTCACAAATGAAAAGATCGATTAAATTGGAGCTCAATCAAACACAATGAATTATTAGAAAGATAGTTCCTAGAACAAGAAACCTAACATGCATACTGATCAGCCAAACAACCTGGTCTCACTAATAGACTGCACACGACAAGTAATCGCAACCAATTATGCACGAATTTGACCTGACCGACCAGACTCCTCACACAGGAAATATATAGTACAATGGAAACTCTCACTCTCTGTGTTTAAGGACGTGTTTATGCTCTCAATCATTTTCTGTTACTGAATTCTGTCATAAGTTTGCATTTCGACCACATCTCCACCACTGTGACAACACGAGTAACCAGTCAAGAAGGACTTCCCTGCTAGGACTGTAACGAATTCTACACTACAAGGGTTTATAATGAAATGGATGATGGGGATGTATGATGATGGCTTTGGTGCGGTGTAGCTTTTCGACTAACTTCCCTCGAATCTAGCTTATGGATTCCTACCGTCTAACCAGACACGGGTGGAATAGTGAACGCTCGTCCTATGATACCCTCAAGCAACCTAGCACTTTATTATTTTTCTTACACAATTTTTTTTTCAACTTTTCTTTTTACTTCGTTCTTCCATGTATAGGGAGAAGAACGTTTTATTAAACTAAGAATTTTTGAAGCTTTTCTCCTTTTCTGCTTTTTCGAAATTTTTCTTCTTTTCTTTCATTTTTTTCTTTTTTTCTTCTTTGTGCCGATTCTTTATTTTAGTTGCTAGAGGGGTTTACACGTTTGGACATAATAGCTAAGACCACCTGTTTAATGGCTATAGGCAGGTTACCACAAACTGACTTCCGGTAGGTCAATCTAGAACTACAACCACAGGGGATCAACGGGGAATGAAATAATGGGAAATGGTTGTAATGTATTATCGAACCGAAAGAATAGGCCAAGCTCAAGGGTTTAAACCTAATGGATTTTATCGTTAGGAAGGCTATCTGGCTTAGTAGCTGAATCTAGGTGCCCCTATCATTCTAGAACTCGTGTTATCGTGTGGTCTCGAGTAGGTCTCATGCAAATTCTAACTCATTCAAGCAAACAGAAAATTACTCAAAAAGAATTGAAATTTGAAGTTACGTGCAATGGATCAAAAGCTCACAGTTGGTTTGCTAGTCGGATTCGGTCATTTTCATGCAACCAAGGCTACAAACTACAAGTGTGATTTTAAAAATTTTGTTCTGACCAGGCAATTTAGCATCAAAGTAAACACGTTGGTTCTCAAGTTCTAGGTTAAGCAGTCTAAGCATCATTATGAAAGTTTGAACAACAACTTAACATCAAAAATCAAGAACTGAGCCATTCTAATGCTAGAGAGACTGGACAGGAATCACGAGGCACACAAAAATACAATCAAGGGCAATCAAGTTCATGCAAGGTTCTATAGCATCCTACCCCACACTTAAACCGGACTTTGTCCTCACAAGACTAAAATTAGAGTTCAGAGTGAAGTAGAAGAACCTGGACCGAGATGGTTGGCGTAGGGGATGGTCACGGATCCTCGGAGCGGAGGGAATCTACCCAAGCGAAGCAAAGGGAATCTCCCAACTGCCTACAAAACAAAAACAAATGAAAGATAAAAAGGAAACCGGGACAAGTGTCCCGGACCCACCCAGAAAAAATTTGGATCGAAATCCGAAAAGAAGAAATAAAAAGAAGGGACAAGAAAGAGGATACAACCCGATCAATGCTCGTCAGGCGCGTCGGGAATTGGAAAGTGGAGGAAGTCGCCGAGCTGACGTTGCCACGCCAGCTGTGCCTCATACCGCTCGTCGGAGCGGTGCATATGTTGCTGCATAATAGTCCACCTTGCCTCTTGAGTGGCATTGTCGGTGATGCGCCACTTTTGGAGACGCTCATACAGCTCCCCAACATCCGCGGGGTGTTGTCGTTGCTGCTGGTGAGGCGCCTGATACGGATCTGGAATGGGTGGCGGCGACTGGTGTGCATACCCTGCCTGATGATGTGACGAGGGTATAAGATCATGAAATTCTGGCTCGTACTGAGGCTGAGGCTCCTCAGAATCATCTTCTTCCTCCGACTCATCCTCGTAGTGGAGAGGAGGATCTGCTGCTATTTGGGGGCTGAGGTCCAGCTCGAGGTTGTATTCGACCGCCAAATTGCCTCCAACGGTGCGTACTCTGCGGCGTGGGATGTTCGGGCCATATTCTTGGCTGAGGCCGAAGGAGATGATGAGTCGGCCTACAAAGTTGCCTCCCAGGAGTGAGCGAGGTGGCTTCGACCTCTGAGTCTTCTTGCGGAGTAGTCGGGCAAGCACCCATCCGGGATGAAGAGGATATCTCTCCGGATGGCGCGATGAAGACGAAGCTCCTCTCGGCTGATATGGTGGCGGTCTTTCTCTGGAGCATACAAAAGAGAATGACGCCAAACCATGTGAATGAATTTATAGAGAGGGTGAGAGAGAGACTTAACTGAGTTATGCTTCGTAAGACAATCGTCGGGCACTCCAGTCATGTGGCTCCAGAGTGCATGGTACTCCTCTCCGTCGTCATTGTCGTTCTCCCAGCCGAGCAAATGACCCTTGTAGTGCTCGTGGGGAATCCTGAGATGAGCTGCAAACTCATCATATGTGAGTTTCCTGTGCACCCCGCCCAGATAAAAGGTGACGACCTCCTTGTGATGCCTCCTCTTGTGCTCGTCCAGATCGAACGTCGCCCAAAACTTCTGAAGGGTGACGTCTGGGAAGTCGGCGGCAAGCGTGGTCAGCTCCAGCAAGCCAGAATGCGTCAGTGCATCGAGCATGTTCCGGTGCCAGTCCTCATCGTGATCGAAGAGCGACTCCATGGAAAGGGGGCGAACAACAGCTCCAGGGATATTCTCGAGACGCTGGTAGCACTCGAAGTAGTATGGGGGTCGGCGAGCAACGGTGTGGTGGTACCCAACACAGCCAGGGAAAGCTAGGGGAGGGCCCTGGACGGCAGGTGTGATGGGAGTGGGAACTCAAGTCTCTGCTTGGTCCTTTGCGCTCATGAGTTACGTTCCTAAGCACGAAAACAAACCAGATTAGTCAAACTAAAACCCTACACCATACTTAGTAGAAAAACTCAATTTCACAAAGAAATGAGGAAAAGCGAGTGGGGGTAAGCAAAGCAGATTAACCGGTAATCACAAACAATTAAAATACATGCTTAGGAAAAGCCAGAATGGAATTATCACAATCAGAGTTCGGAAGTCAAACCGACATTCAAAAAGTCAACATGATAGAACATTGAGCCCTAATCATGGCAATATTAGCACAAAGCGGAAAATGACGGTATAATATGATCTCAGATGGCAACCACAATAATATGAACGTAATTGAGCACATCAGGCAGCCAAACGAGGATAAACAGTTCATGGTCAAACCGACATTTCTCAAAAGTCAACACCATAAAGAATCGATCTTATGTATAGCAACACATGATCAAACGATATGGAAATTAAACACAAAACTCCCTAAGCATACTAGATCAGTCCAAAGAGTTCAGCTAACCTAGTTCACACGAAATCAGTCGGCACGCAAATCGAGGTAAACCGAAAAGTCAACCAAAAGTCAACCCCGACGAAATTCAGCATTCAACATGTCAAAAGATTCGTAATGAAAAGTTCTACAACTTACCTTGAAGCCATGGTGCTGAAAATGAACGGAGAGAGAGAAATCGGTGAAAAATAAAAAATTTTAGGGTTTGGATGAACGGGATCTCTAGAGCTCCGATTCATATGATCTACGTCTCAAAACGATCGGAAAAGGAAGGGGAGTAGGGCGGCGGCGGTCGACGATGGCGGCGGCGGCGGGTTTGGTCGGCGGCGGCGAAAGAAGAAAGGCGACGACGGTTTGGGTTTTTTGGAAATAGGGGAGCTTTTTCAAAATTTTCGAAAATAAGAAGTGAGGAGAGAGAGAAGAGGTGACCGGATTTTTAAAATGAGGAATTGTTGATTTTCACTCAGGTTTTCGGTGAAAATAAGTGCAAGTTTTCGTCGAAAATATCAGTTAAAAAGTACTGCCGATTTTCAAAAATATTTTCGCCGAAAACTACAAGGAGTTTTCACCAAAAATTCTAGTTAAAAACGTCTGAAAACACAGTGGGATTTCAAAGGGCATTTTCGCCGAAAACATGGGTTATTTTCGCCGAAAATTTTGACTTGTACGATTGAAAATATTTTCGCAATCCCGGCAAACTTCAAAAAATCACAGTTAAATCCACAAAAATTGGAACGACCTCAAACAACTTGCAAAAGACACTATGACACACAGAGTACACACGAAAAATAAGAAATCAAAGAAACTAACACTTTTGCCTCCCCCGAACCTACTCTAAAACACTAAAGTTGACACAAATGAAAAAACTGACTCAAGCCGTGGGTTGCCTCCCACGAAGCGCTCTAGATTAACGTCCTTGAGCTGGACGATACCTGGACGGTATTAGGAGACATCCCAACTCAGGTTCTCCGTAATGCTAGCATCGGAGTTCATGAAGTAGAGCTTCGGGGTATCTCCGTGAAGCATAAATTTCTTCCCGTTAGCGTGTAAGAGCTTGGTACGTCCGTCGGGAAGCTGCTCAGTGAACTTGAATGGACCAAAGAGCTCTATCAAGGGATCATCTTCTACGAGGAATACGGTGGAAGGGATGAGAATGATTGGCTTCATCTTCTCTTTACCCTCCAGCTTTGTATCACCAGGATCGGTGATCGTAGGTATTTCCTTAAGAGATTCTTTCCTTCAGTACTTGTTCTTCAGTACTTGTTCCGGCGCCGGTATCTCAGAATGAATTGGCGGTGCAGCTGGCTCGGATGAAGGTGGCAGCACAACTGGTCTCCAGACCATTCGAGTCATCGTCTTCTTGTTCTTCCCCCGGGGCCTGTTAGGTTTCCTGCTTGGCGGTGAAGAAGAGGCTTTCAGTTCCTTCTTCTTTGGCGGCTTCTGAACAGCAGATTTTGGTTTCTGCTTGGTAATCTGTTCAACACCTGCAACAACAATTGATCTAGGAACACTCGAAGAGACGTCAGTGACGGAGTTGACCAGAGTCAACTCCACAGTTTCAACAGCTAAGCAATGAGATTCTTCATTCAAAGGGGTATATTTCATTCCGTCTTTTAGGCGGAATGTTATCGTTTCCCTTCCAACCCTCAAACTTAAAGAGCCATTTGGAACATTAATTTGCATTCCAGTAGTAGCCATGAAGGGTCGTCCTATGAGAATGGTAGAATCATCCTTACTAGTGTCTATGATCACGAAGTCAGCTAGGAAAGTGAAAGGACCACATTTAGTAACAACGTCTTTTATCTCTCCCCTAGGGGTTTTAAGTGATCTATCAGCAAAGACAAGTTGCATACTAGTTGGTTCAAGTTCTCCTAGATTCAATTTTTCAAATAAGCTCATAGGCATAACATTAACAGACGCGCCTATATAAACTAAACAACGTTCTACCTCAACATCATTAATGACAAGAGGTAGAGTGAAATAGCCAGGATCAGAATACTTAGCTGGATATGGAGAGGAAGGTTTCTTGCTACGAGCATCGGGGTATCCTTCTTTATTCCCCTTCATGCCAGTCTCGATCCTTGTGTTCGGCAGCAATGCTCTTGGAAAAGGAGGCTTCACATAGTACGGTGCAAGAGGAGGATCATTCTCCTTAGGCGCCACTTTCTGTGCTTCCTTCTTCTCTGGAGATTCAGTGATCCTGCGTAGAACAGACGAAGCATCAGCAGATAAGCTTGTAAACTTTTGAACAGTTACCATCTTGGCTTGCTCCTTTCTCGGATTCGGCTCTGTCTGGCTTGGAAGTTGGCCAAATGGTCGACCATATTGGTGAACGCGTAGTCGTTGTGATGCGTTTCACAAAATAACTAACAAAGCTAACAAAAGCTAGGGTAGATCGTATTCCAAGGGTCTTCTAAGATTGACTACTTCAAAACTGGCAAAATACTCGAATGCACACAAGTTGTGCGTGGTGTGAGTTCCACGACTTCTAATTCTAAGAAATGCAGAGAAATTTAAAAATTAAACTAAAGCATATTGGAAATTAGGGTTTGAAAACAAGGATGACAGACGAACTTAGACTTTGAATCCCCCTTCGTTCCCCAGAGCATTGGCAATCAACAGATCAGCGGATTTTGATTCTCATTCAATCAATTCTAAGACACCACCATAACTCCTTACGCTTAGGTTTAAGACCGGCGAACGTTCGCTCTATCCGTTCTAACTACCAAGATTAACTAGCCGCCCGAGTACGGTCGCCTCTCGCAACGACTTAATTAACTGGTGATATTACTAATGAATTATGAGTTACTCTTGCAGTGGTATAACCCTAACCGGTTCCTACGAAAGGCACGCTCCAATTATAAGGTTAATTGTTCAATTTGATGTTCTAAAGTAAGGCGAGCATTCGCTTCTATCCTTAGCTTAACCAGAATCTAATCTAGGTGATCAATCCAAACAAGAAACATGAACAATGAAGAACAAATCAAACATGAAAGAGAAACTGATTGAATTTCGAATCTAATCACCGCCGATCCGTGACCGCTTTAAAGCCCTGGGTCACTTAGGGTTCATCTAGTCTAAGTTCTAATGAGTTTAGCTACTCATGTTTATCACAAAGGAATCTAAGACAAAGAAAGAGTTCATCATCTAGAGGAAGAACAAAAAAGAATTTGAAAAACCTAATTTAGACGACTCTGACAGACTTCGATCTTCCGTAAACCGCACTCCTAGCTCCGATTCTCCGAGGTGGAAGGGATGGCGTCACGATCTCTTTCCGGCTCTTCGAACTCTAACTCTTCACTCCAGAACTCTAGAGAATTCTTCAAATTCTGATTCGAAAAGTATATTATGATGTAAATTATGTTGTCTTTTATTGGGCCGCCGGGTTACGTATTTATACTTAACCCAAATCAGCCGGATTTCTTCTAATATTTTCGCCGAAAATATTGAAGGATTTTCGGCGAAAATTCCTTTGCAAATGAGGGGTTCCGCCGGCTGATTCTCCTGGACTTCATTCTCGGTCGAAGACTTGATCAATTTCGCCGAAAATTCTTTCAGTTGCCAACAACCGATTTGTGATGATATTTTCGCCGAAAATACAAGGGTATTTTCGGCGAAAATTCCTTTGTAATCCGGGCAGGAATTTTCTTCAACTTGATTGGCTCTTTTGATCAATTCCGGTTCAGTTCCTCGATGTTCCAATGCCTGAGACACGTCCTTGGTTACTTATTCGACGGCAAAAACCTGTGCTAACATAAAAACACTAGAAAACCATCAAATAGACCTAAAACGGGCCAAGGTAACACAAATGGCACGAGATAGGGCAATCGATTGAATATTCATTATTCTACCCTAAAAACCATGTCTTAAGCAAAAAAATATCGCTTAAATGAGGCTGATAATCACGTCAAATCGAGTGTCATCAAATACCCCACACTTAAGCTTTTGCTTGTCCTCAAGGAAACTGAATAGAAACGCTCATGTTCACAAATGATAAGATCGATTAAATTGGAGCTCAATCAAACACAATGAATTATTAGACAGCTAATTCCTAGAACAAGAAACCTGACATGTATACAGATCAGCCAAACAACCTGGTCTCACTAGTAAACTGCACACAACAAGTAATTAGCAACCAATTATGCATGAATTTGACCTAACCGACCAGACTCCTCACACAGGATATATATAGTACAATGGGAACTCTCACTCTCTGTGTTTAAGGACGTGTTTCTGCTCTCGATCATTTTCTGTTACCGAATTCTGTCATAGGTTTGCATTTCGACCACATCTCTACCACTGTGACAACACGAGTATCTAGTCAAGAAGGACTTCCCTGCTAGGACCGTAATGAATTCTACACTACTCGGGTTTATAATGAGATGGATGATGGGAATGTATGATGATGGCTTTGTGTGGTGTAGCTTTCGACTAACTTCCCTCGAATCTAATCTATGGCTTCCTACCGTCTAACCAAACACGGGTGGAATAATGAACGCTCGTCCTATGATACCCTCAAGCAACCTAGCACTTATTCTTTTTCTTTACACGATTTTTTTCTTTTCAACTTTTCTTTTGACTTCGTTCTTCCATTTGTAGGGAGAAGAACGTTTTATTAAACTAGAAACTTTGAAACTTTTCTGATTTTTCTTTTCTTCACTTTCTTTTCAAAATTTTCTTTCTTTTCTTACTTTACTTTTTTTTCTTTTTGTGCCGATTTTCTTTTAGTTGCTAGAGGGATTTACACGTCTGGACATATTAGCTAAGACCACCTGTTTAATGGCTATAGGCAGGTTACCACAAACTGACTTCGGGTAGGTCAATCTAGAACTACACCCACAGGGGATCAACGAGGAATGAAAGAAATGGGAAATGGCTGTAATGTATTATCGAACCGAAAGAACAGGCCAAGCTCAAGGGTCTAAACCTAGTGGATTTATCGTTTGGTAGGCTATCTGGCTTAGTAGCTGAATCTAGGTGCCCCTATCCTTCTAGAACTCGTGTCATCGTGTGGTCTCGAGTAGGTCTCATGCAAATTCTAACTCATTCAAGCAAACAGAAAACCACTCAAAAAGAATTGAAATTGCAAGTTACGTGCAATGGATCAAAAGTTCACAGTTGGTTTGCTAGTCGGATTCGGTCATTTTCATGCAATCAAGGCTACAAACTACAAGTGTGATTTTAAAATTCTGTTCTGACCAGGCAATTTAGCATCAAAGTATACAAGTTGGTTCTCAAGTTCTAGGTTAAGCAGTCTAAGCATTATTATGAAGGGTTGAACAATAACTTAACATAAAAAATCAAGAACTGAGCTGTTCTAATGCTAGAGAGACTGGAATGGAATCACGAGGCACACACAAAACACAATTAAGGGCAATCAAGTTCATGCAAGGTTCTCTAGCATCCTACCCCACACTTAAATCGGACTGTGTCCTCACAGGACTAATTCTAGAGTTCAGAGTGAAGTAGAAGAACCTGGATCAAGATGATTGGCGTAGGGGATGAGCACGGGTCCTCGGAGCGGAGGGAATCTACCGAAACGAAGCAAAGGGAATCTCCCTACTACCTACAAAACAAAAACAAATGAAACATAAAAAGGAAACCGGGACAAGTGTCCCGGATCCACACAGAAAAAAGTTGGACTGAAATCCGAAAAGAATAAATAAAAAGAAGGGACAAGAAAGAGGATACAACCCGATCACTGCTCGTACGACGCGTCGGGAGGTGGAAAGTGGAGGTGCTCACCGAGCTGACGTTGCCATGCCAGTTGTGACTCATACCGCCTGTCGGCGCGGCGCATATGCTACTGCATAATAGTCCATCTCGCCTCTTGAGTGGCGTTGTCAGTGATGCGCCACTCCTGCAGTCGCTCGTACAACTCACCAATGTCCGCGGGGTGCGGTCGGTGCTGATGGTGAGGCGCCTGGTATGGATCGGGAATGTGCGGCGGTGACTGGTGAGCATACCCTGCCCGGTGATGTGGCGAGGGTATATAGTCTTGGAATTCTGGCAGCGGCTGGGGCTGCTGCTGCTCAGCATCATCTTCTTCCTCCGACTCGACCACAGGCTGGAGTGGAGGATCTGCTGCTACTTGGGGACTGAGGTCCAACTCTAAGTCGTACTCAACCGCTAAGTCTCCTCCAACGGTCCTAACTTGGCGTCGTGGAATGTTCGGGCCATATTCATGGTTGATGCCGAAGGAGATGATGAGCTGGCCTATGAAGTTACCTCCTAGGAGTCTGCGAGGTGGCGTCTTCCTCTTGGTCTTCTGGCGGAAGATGCGAGCAAGCACCCAGCCGGGGTGAAGAGGGTAGCTCTCTCGAATGGCTCGAAGAAGCATAAGCTCCTCCTTGAGGATACGGTGGCGATCCTTGTCTGGAACATACAAAAGCGATCTACGCCAAACCATATGAATAAATTTAAAGAGTGGGTGAGAGAGGGACTTAACTAAGTCGTGGCCCGTGAGGCGATCACCAGGCACTCCAGTCATGTGGCTCCAGAGCGCGTGGTACTCCTCGTCGTCATCATCGTCGCCCCAGCCGAGGTGATGGTCGTGATAATGCTCGTAGGGGATGCCAAGATGAGCAGCAAACTCATCGTAGGTGAGCTGCCTGTACACCCCACCAAGATAGAAGGTCACAACCTTCTGGCGCTGCTTCCTCTTGTGCTCATCCAGATCAAAGGTCGCCCAGAACTCCTGGAGAGCAATGTCTAGGAAATCGCAGCTATGGTGGTCAGCTCTAGGAGGCCGGCCGGTGCTAGGGCGTCATGCACATTCCGGTGGTAGTCCTCGTCGTGCTCGGAGAGGGACTCCATGGGAAGAGGGCGCACGTCAGCTCCACGAATGTGCTGGATCTTCTGGAAGCACTCGAAGTAGAAGTCAGGGAGACGAGCTAGAGTGCGATGGTATCCAGCCCGGCGAGGTAGTGCGGGTGGAGGACCCAGAACGGCGGGTATGACGGGAGCGGCAGCTCTGGAGCTCGAGGCGCCATCAAGTCGCGCCTTAGTCCTGCGCTCTTAAGTGGTGTTCCTAAAACCAGAGCGAAACCAGATTAAGCAACTAAAACCCTACCCCACACTTAGTAGAAAAAACTCAATTTCACAAAGAAATGAGGGAAACCGAGTGGGGGTAAGCAAAGCCGATTAACCGGTAATCACAAGCAATGAAATGCATGCTTAGGAACAACCAGAATTGAATAGTACAATCAGAGTTCAAAAAGTCAAACCGACATTCAAAAATCAACATTAAAGCATATTGAACCCTAATCATGGCAAGACTATCACAACGAGGAAATTGACGGCATAATATGATCTCGGATGGCAAACACAATGATATGAACGAGAATGAGCACATCAGGCAGCCAAATGATCACAACAATTCAAAGTCAAACCGACATTTTCTCAAAAGGCAACATCACAAAGAATCAATCATATGCATAGCAACACATGATCAAATGATATGGAAATTAAGCACGAAACTCCCTAAACATGCTAGAACAGTTCAACAAGTTCAGCTAACCTAGTTCTCACGAAATCAGTCAGCACGCAAATCGAGGCAAACCGAAAAGTCAACCGAAAGTCAACCCTGACGAAATTCAGCAATCCCTATGTCAAAAGATTTGTATTGAAAAGTTCTACAACTTACCTTGAAGCCATAGATGCTAAAAATGAACGGTTTGGGAGGAATCGGTGAAAAATCGAAGATTCTAGGGTTTGGGAGAACTAGAGCCGTAGAGCTCCGATTCGGATGTTTAGGGCTCAAAATGATCGGAAAGAGAGAAGAGTTGAGCGGCGGCGGTCGGCGATGGCGGCGGCGGCGAGTTTTAAAAAGGGTGGCGGTCAGGTTTCGAAAACAGAGGGGGGGTTGTTTTGTTTTTCAGTTCGAAAATGGCAAGTGGGGAGAGAGAGGATAAGACCGGATTTTTAAGTGGGATTTTTGGCCGATTTTCAAAGAGATTTTCGGCAAAAAGAATAGGGGTTTTCGCCAAAAATTTACGTTCAAATGCGCTGCCGGTTTTCAAAGATCATTTCGCCGAAAACACTCAACTTTTCGAACCGAAAATATGAAACAGGAGACCGGGTTCGAAAATTCAAAAGGCGATTTCGCCGAAAATAGGGGTTGATTTTGCCGAAATTTTTGAACTACTCGGGTGAAAATATTTTCGCAAATCTGGCCAACTTCAGAAAATCACAGTTAAATCCACAAAAATTGGAACGACCTCAATCAACTTGCGACTGACTCTATGACACACAGACTCTACACGAAAAATAAGAAAACAAACAAACTGACACTTTTGGCTCCCCTTAACCGACTCTAAAACACTAAGGTTGATACAAAACAAAAACGGACTCCAGCCGTGGGTTGCCTCACACGAAGCGCTCTTTTATTAACGTCCTTGAGCTGGACGATACCTGGACGGTATTAGGAGACATCCCAACTCAGATTCTTCTTAACGCTCGCGTCGGAGTTCATGAAGTACAGCTTCGGGACTTCTCCGGTAAGCGTGAATCTCTTCCCGTTCGCATGCAAGAGCTTGGTACGTCCATCGGGAAGATGATCGATGAACTTGAACGGTCCGAACAGCTCTCTAGAGAGGTCATCCTTCTTGAGTGTTATGATGGAAGGAATGAGGACTGTCGGCTTCTTCTTTTCTTTTATCTCCGGCTTGGTATCACCAGGATCGGTGATCGTCAGTATTTCTTTAGGAGATGCTTTCGGCTTCTCCCTCCATACTTGTTCCGGCGCCGGTTTCTCAGAACGATTTGATGGTGCAGCTGGCTCGGTGGAAGATGGCGGAATTTTTGGCCTCCAGACCATTTGAGTCTTCGTCTTCTTGTTCTTTCCCCGAGGTCTGCTCGATTTTGTGCTCGGTGGCTTAGAAGAGGCTTGTAGTTCCTTCTTCTTCTTCTTGAGCGGCTTCTGAACCGAAGTTTCTGGATTCTTCTTAATAACCTGTTCAATATCTGCAGCAACAACTGATCTAGAGACACTGGAAGAAGCATTAGTAACGGAGTTGACCGGAGTCAACTCCACAGTTTCAACAGCTAGGCAGTGAGATTCTTCATTCTTAGAGTCATATTTCATGCCATCTTTAAGACGGAACGTTTTCGTTTCTTTACCGACCCTTAGAGTTAAAGAACCATTTGGAACGTTAATATTCATTCCAGTAGTAGCCATGAAAGGTCGACCTATGAGAATAGTAGAATCATCCGTACTAGTATCCATAATCACATAGTCAGCTAAGAACGTGAACGGACCACATTTAGTAACAACGTCCTTAATCTCTCCCTTAGGGGTTTTAAGTGATATATCAGCAAAGACAAGTTGCATACTAGGCGGTTCAAGTTCTCCTAGGTTCAATTTTTCAAACAGGCTCATAGGCATGACATTAACAGACGCTCCTAGATCAACTAAACAACGTTCAATCTGAACATCATTAATGACCAAAGGTAAAGTAAAAAAACCAGGATCAGATAACTTAGCTGGATATGGAGAGGCAGGTTTCTTAATACGAATGTCAGGATATCCCTTCCTTGTTCCCCTTCATGCCAGTCTCGATCCTTGCATTTGGTAGCAATGCTCTTGGAAAAGGAGGCTTAACGACGTACGGTGCAAGAGGAGGATCATCCTCCTTAGGCGCCGGTTCCTGTTCTTCTTCTTCCTCCGGAGTTTCAGCGATCCTGCGTAAGACAGAACAAGCATCAACAATTAAGTTTGGGAGTTTTCGAGCGGTTACCATCTTGGCTTGCTCCTTTCTCGGATTCGGCTCTGTCTGGCTTGGAAGTTGGCCAAATGGTCGACCAGATGCTAGCATGCTCGAGATGTTGTTCACGGCTTGCTCAATTCTTTGTCCAGATGCTATCTATTCTTGATTGAGAAGAGCTTGATCCTTGAACTGACTGTCATGATCATCGAGTCTGGTGATGATCTGGCTGAGCTTCTTATCCATGTCATTGACATTGTTCTCTCTTTGATGCTGCTGCCCTGGATAGGTATTATTAAGATATTGATTCTGGCGATTGCCAGGAGCAGTTCCATAATTACCCGAATTGCGATGCGGCAGCTAGTAGACACCTGCCGGCGGATGGTTAGGCTTCTGATCCTGAGCTGGACCAGCCGGGCGGTTATTCTAGGTTCTGGTTATGGTAGGCGCCAGCATTGTAGGGAGGTCTGTCTTGATAGTTCCCTTGCTGTCTGAAGTTACGTAGCCAGCATAACCATTCTGATTATTAACGAAGCCTTGTTCAATGAAATTTACCTCTTCGGCAGACCAGAATTCTGCCTTACCAAAATTCTGACAACTGCCTCCATTATGTGCGCAAGCTCCACACCACTCGCAATCGGCAACGTAGACAGAGGCTGTCGGCGGCTTGATCGGTGTGGTAGACTTCTTCAAATGTTTCTCTACTTCTGCTTTGATTGTAGCTTCGAGATCTAGCTTGCTCCTTGATCCTTCAGATTGTCGTTCCCAGTTCCTTGACTTGGAAGCACAGTTTGCGAAGTGAAGAAGAGCAGCTTCAGGTGTTAGTGTAGTGCAATCCCCTTCACCTAGAGAATTGACCCACTTGGCAGATTCTTCTCGAAGTCCTCGAGCAAAAAATTCAGCTAACTGCTCTGCTCGAATCCATGATGAGGGCAGGTGTAGAGAAGTTCTTGGAATCAATTCCAAGTATCATACAAGCTTTCTCCTTCTTTCTGGGAGAATCTGGCGATGCTGTCCTTGATAGCAGTTGTTCTGGTCGGAGGGAAGTATTCTTCAACGAACTCCTGAGCCAGAGTATCCCAATCAGTGTAATAGCTAGGTGGTTTGCCAGTAAGCCACCTCTTTGCAGGGCCTTTCAGAGAGAACGGGAAAGCTCTCAGACAAAGAGTGTTTTTGTCGAGGTTTCCGCTCTTGAAAGTGCTGCAGAGATCAAGGAAGTCTGCAAGATGAGTGCACGGATTGTCTAGGGGCCTGCCTTCAAACTGTAAATCCCTAGAGATCATAGTCAAGAATGGAATCTTGATCTCATAGTCAGGATCTCCTTCAATGCGCGGAACGGCAATGGCAGATCGAACGCTATTCGCGCTCGGCTTGTTGTAGTCTGCTAGACTCTTCTGTGCAGGTGGTGGTGGCGGCGGTAGATCGCCATTCGGTGGTGGTGGTGGTAATCTATCGTCCATGGCAGGAGATGGAGGAGGTGAGAGTGACTCGGTGTATGAAGCGGATGAAGATGACGGTACAGGTGAAGATGGAGATGAGGAACTCTCCTTCAGTTCCTCGATCTTGATCGGAGTGATGAATGGATTGGATCTACCTTTCTTCAGAATCTCTGATCGTAGAGGTGGAGCAGAACTGCCTGGTCTCTCTGCACTTTTAGCCTGTTCGGTTTGAGAGTGAGTCCAAGGACGGTGAGGCATACACCTGTAAACCTACAGATAACAAAGACAAACAAAACCAGTGTAAAATCGAGGTTTCTGGTAAGGTGAAAGATGGAAAGTAGAAGAATAAATTGCCAGTTCTTCTTTCGAACAACCAAAAGAATTCCTCGGCAATGGCACCAATTTGGTGAACGCGCAGTCGTTGTGATGCGTTTCACACAAATAACTAACAAAGCTAACAAAAGCTAGGGTAGATCGTATTCCAAGGGTCTTCTAAGATTGACTACTTCAAAACTGGCAAAATACTCGAATGCAGACAAGTTGTGTGTGGTGTGAGTTCCACGACTTCTAATTCTAAGAAATGCAGAGAAATTTAAAAATTAAACTAAAGCATATTGGAAATTAGGGTTTGAAAACAAGGATGACAGACGAACTTAGACTTTGAATCCCCCTTCGTTCCCCAGAGCATTGGCAATCAACAGATCAGCGGATTTTGATTCTCATTCAATCAATTCTAAGACACCACCATAACTCCTTACCCTTAGGTTTAAGACCGGTGAACGTTCACTCTATCCGTTCTAACTACCAAGATTAACTAGCCGCCCGGGTACGGTCACCTCTCGCAATGACTAGCGAAAATTCCTTTGCAAATGAGGGGTTCCGCCGGCTGATTCTCCTGGACTTCATTCTTGGTCGAAGACTTGATCAATTTCGCCGAAAATTCCTTCAGTTGCAACAGCCGATTTGTGATGATATTTTCGCCGAAAATACAAGGGTATTTTCGGCGAAAATTCCTTTATAATCCGGGCAGGAATTTTCTTGAACTTGATTGGCTCTTTTGATCAATTTCGGTTCAGTTCCTCGATGTTCCAATGCCTTAGACACGTCCTTGGTTACTTATTCGACGGCAAAAACATGTGCTAACATAAAAACACTAGAAAACCATCAAATAGACCCGAAACGGGCCAAGGTAACACAAATGGCACGAGATAGGGCAATCGATTGAATATTCGTTATTCTACCCTAAAAACCATGTCTTAAGCAAAGAAATGTCGCTTAAATGAGGCTGATAATCACGTCAAATCGAGTGTCATCACATATGCTAGCATGCTCGAGATGTGGTTCACAGCTTGCTCAATTCTTTGACCGGATGTGATCTGTTCTTGATTGAGAAGAGCTTGAGCTTTGAACTGACTGTCATGATCATCAAGTCTGGTAATGATCTGACTAAGCTTCTTGTCGAGGTCACTGACATTGTTCTCTCTCTGATGTTGCTGCCCTGGATAGGTATTATTCAAATATTGATTCTGGCGATTGCCAGGAGCAGATCCATAGTTACCCAGATTACGGTGTGGCGGCTGATAGACACCTCCCGGTGGATGGTTAGGCTTCTGATCCTGAGCTGGACTAGCTGGACGGTTATTCTGGTTCTGGTTATTGTTGGCGCCATTATTGTAGGGAGGTCTATCTTGATAGTTCCCTTGCTGTCTGAAGTTCCGGTAGCCAGCATAACCATTTTGATTGTTAACGAAGCCTTCTCAATGAAATTTACCTCTTTGGTGGACCAGACTTCTGTCTTACCAAAATTCTGGCATCGGCCTCCATTATACGCACAAGCTCCACACCATTCGCAATCAGCAACATAGACATAAGCTGCCGACGGTTTGATTGGTGTAGAAGACTTCTTCAGATGCTTCTCTACTTCTGCCTTGATAGTAGCTTCGAGATCGAGCTTGCTCCTTGATCCTTCTGATTGTTGCTCCCAGTTCCTTGACTTGGAAGCACAGTTTGCAAAATGAAGAAGATCAGCTTCAGGTGTGAGTGTAGTGCAATCCCCTTCAGCTAGAGAATTGACCCACTTGGCAGATTCTTCTCGAAGAAATCGAGCAAAGATTTCAGCTAACTGCCTCTGCTCAAATCCGTGATGAGGACAGTTGTAGAGAAGTTCTTGGAATCGATTCCAAGTATCGTATAAGCTTTCTCCTTCTTTCTGGGAGAACCTGGCGATGCTGTCCTTGATGGCTGTTGTTCTGGCAGGAGGGAAGTACTCTTCGATGAAGTCCTGAGCCAGAGTGTCCCAATCAGTGTAATATCCAGGTGGTTTGCCAGTAAGCCACCTCTTAGCAGTGCCTTTCAGAGAGAACGGAAAAGCTCTCAAGCAAAGAGTGTTCTTGTCGAGGTTTCCGTTCTTGAAAGTGCTATAGAGATCAAGGAAATACGCCAGATGTGTGCACGGATTGTCTAGTGGCCTGCCTTCAAATTGTAGATCCCTAGAGATCATAGTCAAGAATGAAATCTTGATCTCATAGTCAGGATCTCCTTCAACGGGCGGCACGGCAATGGCAGATCAAACGCTAGTCGCGCTCGACTTGTTGTAGTCAGCTAGACTCTTCTGTGCAGGTGGTGGTGGTGGATTTCCACCTGGTGGTGGTGGTGGTGGTAACTGATCATCCATGGTAGGAGATGGAGGAGGTGAAGGTGACTTGGTGTATGAAACGGATGAAGATGACGGTGAAGATGGAGATGAGGAACTCTCCTTCAGTTCCTCGATCTTGATCGGAGTGACGGATGAAGGTGGATTGGTTCTGCTTCTCCTTGGAATCTGTGATTGTCAAGGTGGAGCAGAACTGCCTGGTCTGTCTATGCTCTTAGCCTTGTCGGTTTGAGAGCGAGTCCAAGGGCGGCGATGCATACACCTGTGAGCAACCTACAAACAACAGAAACAAACAAAACCAGTATAAAATCGAAGTGGATGGAAAGATGAAAGATGGAAAATAGAAGAATAAAATGCCAGTTCTTCTTTCGAACAATCAAAAGAATTCCCCAACAATGGCGCCAATTTGATGATCTGTAGAATAGCGGTCGATCAAATAACTACCAACCTAGGAAAGCTAGGGTAGATCGTATTCCACGGGTCTTCTAATGATCGATTACTCAAATAAGCTGGCAAATTACTCAGGTTAAACACTTCGTGCATGGTGTGAGTTCCACGACTTCTAATTCTAAGAAATGCAGGGAAAATAAAAAATGAAACTGAATACAGATTGGAAATTAGGGTTGAAAAAAGGGATGACAGACGAACTTAGACTTCGAATCCCCCTTCGTTCACCAGAGCATAGGCAATCAACATATCCGCGGATTTCAATTCTCATTCAATAAATTCTAAGACACCACCATAACTCCTGACCCTTAGGTTTAAGACCGGCGAACGTTCGCTCTATCCGTTCTAGCTACCAAGATTAATTAGCCACCCCGGGTACGGTCGCCTCTCGCAACGACTTAACTTAACTAGTGGAATTACTAACAATTTATGAGTTACTCTTGCAGTGGATTAACCCTAATCGGTTCCTACGAAAGGCAACTCCAATGATTAGATTAATTTTTCAATTTGATGTTTTAAAGTAAGGCGAGCGTTCGCTTCTATCCTTAGCTTAACAAGAATATAATCTAGGTGATCAATCCAGACAAGAAACATGAACAGTGAAGAACAAATCAAACATGAAAGAAAAACTGATTGAACTTTGAATCTAATCACCGCTGATCTGTGACCGCTTTAAAACCCTAGGTCACTTAGGGTTCATCTAGTCTAAGCTCTAAGAGTTTAGCTACTCATGTTTTTCGCAAAAGAATCAAAGACAGAAATAGAGTTCATCATACAGAGGAAGAACAGAAAAGGATCTGAAAAACCTAATTGAGACGACTCCGGCAGAACTTCGATCTTCCGGTAAACTGCAATCCTAGCTTCGAGTCTTCGAGATGGAAGGGATGGCGTCACGAATCTCTTTCTGGCTCTTCGGACTCTAACTCTGCTCCAGAACTTGAGAGAATTCTGAAGTAATCGATATTAGTTGGAAATTATGATTCTGAAAAGTATGGTATCTTTATTTGGGCTGCCGGTTAAGTATTTATACTTAACCCTAATACCGCCGGATTTTAACTAAGATTTTCGCCGAAAATAGGAAGGAATTTTTGCCAAAAATCCTAGTGCAAAAGTGGATGACCGCCGGCTGATTTCTTCTGTGGTTTTCGGTTCAACAGTTCTCAGCGAAAACTTAGTGTTTTCAGCGAAAACATCCTTCGGTTGACATCAGTGGATTTGTGCTAGGGTTTTTGCCGAAAACACTAAGGGATTTTCGGTGAAAACTTTAGTGTTAACCGGGGCAGGAATTGGTTCGACTTGATTGGCTCCTTGGATTGATTCGGGTGCGATTCCTTGAGGTTCCAATGCCTTAGACACGTCCTTGGCTACTTTATTTGACGGCAAAAACCTTTTCTAACATAGAAACACTAGAAAACCATCAAATAGACCCAAAACGGGCCAAAGTAACACAAATGGCACGAGATAGAGCAATTGATTGAATATTCGTTATTCTACCCTAAAAACCATGTCTTAAGCAAGGAATTCGCTTAAATGAGGCTGATAATCATGTCAAATCGAGTGTCATCAAGAACCAATGGTCCAAAAACCACAGAAGAATCCAGCTGGCGGTCATCCGTTTTACACTAGGATTTTCTACGAAAATACCTTCACATTTTCGGCGAAAATCTCAGTTAAACACCAGCGGTATTAGGGTTAAGTATAAATACTTAACCGTCTGCCCAAAATAGGAGGACGATTTTTCAAATATCAGAATTACCAACTAATACCGAAATTCTCAGAATTCTCAAGAGTTCTGAAGGAGAGTTTAGAGTTCGAAGAAGCAAGAAGAGATCATGACGCCATCCCTTCCATCTCGAACACTCGGAGCTAGGATTGCAGTTTACCGGAAGATCGAAGTTCTGCCGGAGTTGTCTTAATTAGGTTTTTCAGATCCTTTTCTGTTCTTCCTCTGTATGATGAACTCTATTTCTGTCTTTGATTCTTTTGCGAAAAACATGAGTAGCTAAACTCTTAGAGCTTAGACTAGATGAACCCTAAGTGACCCAGGGTTTTAAAGCGGTCACAGATCGGCGGTGATTAGATTCAAAGTTCAATCAGTTTTTATTTCATGTTTGATTTGTTCTTCACTGTTCATGTTTCTTGTCTGGATTGATCACCTAGATTATATTCTTGTTAAGCTAAGGATAGAAGCGAACGCTCGCCTTACTTTAAAACATCAAATTGAAAAATTAATCTAATCATTGGAGTGTGCCTTTCGTAGGAACCAATTAGGGTTAATCCACTGCAAGAGTAACTCATAAATCATTAGTAATTGCACCAGTTAAGTTAAGTCGTTGCGAGAGGCGACCGTACCTGGGCGGCTAATTCATCTTGGTAGCTAGATCGGATAGAGCGAACGTTCGCCTGTTTTAAACCTAAGGGTAAGAAGTTATAGTGGTGTCTAAGAAATTGATTGAATGAGAATTGAAATCCGCTGATCTGTTGATTGCCAATGCTCTGGTGAACGAAGGGGGATTCAAAGTCTAAGTTCGTTTGTCATCTCTATTTTCAACCCTAATTTCCAATCTGTTTTTAGTTTCAATTTTTTAATTTCCATGCATTTCTTAGAATTAGAAGTCGTGGAACTCACACCACGCACAAAGTGTTTAACCTGAGTAATTTGCCAGCTTATTTGAGTAATCGATCATTAGAAGGCCCGTGGAATACGATCTACCCTAGCTTTACAGCTTGGTAGTTATTTGATAACCCGCTCTGTAGCATTCATCACTGGGATTGATGGAGGTTTGTCCTTGAAGACTAGGGAATCCTTGTGGCTAAAGGATTTCTGAAAGGCACGGCTAGAACTTTGGCTCGTCCCTAAGCGTTATGCCCTATGCCAGTGTCGGCGTTGGCTCTAGGCCATTGGTTGGTTCGGCCTTGTGCTCGATCGTTGGGGCCTGGCTGGGGGTTAGCATCAACCCAGTTGTGTCTTTTGGCTTCGGTGCAGCTTCAGCTCTCCAAGGCTCATGGTAGGGTGCCAGCATTAGTACTTGGCTCGGCGCTAGTCTCATCCTAGGGCTGGTGTGGTCTCGGCCCAGCATCAGTGTCGGGGGGCGGATAAGCATCATCATCAGGGGTTCATGTTGAGGATCTAGGGCCTTCCTCTCCAGTAAGGTGTAGCCTTTTTCTGTGAACCTCCCTTCCTTTCCTAGTGGCTTGGCCTGGCTTTTAGGTGATTGGGTTCAATGGGGATTTTCTGCCCATGGCATTAGCGTCGTGTCAGTCTTCGTGAGTTGGATGACTTCACAGGTGAAATCATTCAAGGATAGGATCAATTCTTATATGGAGTCATGGAGCAAAGGTGGCATGATGAGGATGATCAGAGGTTCACCAGGAAAGGATACACCTTGCTAGAAATGAAGGCCCTAGACCAGGAGATGATGTCGGATCGAATTGAAGAAATGATGCCGGACCGAACCAGAAAGTTGATGTCGGGCCGATCCTTGATGCTGATGTAGGGTCGAGACATCTTTATGCTGGACGCGGATGCTGATCTAAACCAGGTGCGGGCAGTGGATGCTGATACTAGTCTGAGACAGATGCAGACACGGGGCCGAGACAGAATGATGTTGGATACTTATGTTAGTCGGAGCCAGACACGGACACATGCACTGACGCCGGTTTGAGCCAGATCTGTTCCATAGAATCCGGCGACGACCAGGAAAATCTGACTGCGATCTGGATTCATATCCGGATAAGGAAACCTCTATGCCACTAGAAGAAACTCGTGTTTCCTAGTCTTTTTAGGAGTAGGAAACATGGAGAATACACAGACCACATCAGAATACGAGTTTTAAAACCTATTCCACATTGGATACTTATTAGGGTTTTGCCGGATTAGGATTTCTCAGATTTGGGAGTTTTACCTATTTTTGGACATTATTAGTATGTTATTCGGATTTCCCTCTTTAGTAGATTGTTTAGGAATATTTTAGAGTATTCTACAGTTAGAATAGAAGTAGGATTCGGAGAGCCTATTCCTGAATCCTCACCTATAAATAAAGGCCTTTGGCTATCATTGTAAGGTAGACTTTGATTAAATAAATTTCAGAACACACGTTCTTATTTTCCTTCAAGCTTTTGCTCGTTGTTGCTTAGCTTAAGGTTAGGTTTATCATGACTCGAGCTACACACCCTTGACAACGTGGCACCATTCAACTCTCGCACTTAGGGTTCCTAGTTATTTACAACTAGCGGGTCCAAGTACTCTCCGTCGGCTCTATGGTCGACTCGTTGTTCCTGATCACTCAGCTTACGGTATTAGGGTCCCTGCCCACAACTGCAGGTGGTTCATATCAGTTGGTATCAGAGCACGATTCAACAATAGGACCACACTATCCTTTATCTTTCAGTTTTTTTAAAATTTTAAAAACCCGCTAAAAAGTTGCATCTTGTTTACTGATTATGTTTGTTCTTGTTTCAGTTAATTGTAAGGCAGAAGAAGCTGGTGGTCACTAAGGAAACACAAAAAGAAAAGAAAATTTTTAAAAGATGTGAAAAACAGAAAAACCGACTCACACAAAGCAAGGCCACCTTGCCAAGTTTTCGTGTAAGTTGAACTTTAAGAAGAGGGATTTCAAATAGTATAACTTTCCTTGTGATTTAAATTTCTTGAACCAAAACTCTAGAAATTTCAAAATGTTTGCTTGTGTGTTTGTTCAATAAGTCATAGAAAAGATTGTACTTCTGACTGGAGAGAAAAACCTAGGTTATAGGTCTTGTGGTGTCACACGTTTCGATATTCTTCACTTGGTAGCTTCGAAGAAACTTGAAACTTGCTTGAATTGAGCTTGACTGTGTTCTGAAATTTAAAAAACCTTACTTGAGTGCTTACTTAAAAATCCAAACATGAGAGGTAAATTTAGAGTGAGTAAGGTACATTAGAGTGATTTGTGAGATATTTTTATCCTATTCCAACCATGTAAGATGAGAGGATGGCAAATTTTGAGGCAAGCATGACCACCATGGCTGAAACCCTAGCTGCCATACAAGCCAGATTGGAGAGAGTGCCTAAAACCAATGGAGCCCCGCATGGAGAAAACATCAACCGACCTCAGAGAATTATACACGAGATCGATGATGATGTCGGTAGCCTCAAGCTCACTGTGCCTAAGTTTGCTGGGAAGGCTAATGCAGATGAATACATCGATTGGAAGAGAAGCATGGAAAATTTCCTTGATTTCCATAACTATTCCGAAAGGAAAAAGGCAATCGTTGCTACCATTGAGTTTACTGAATATGTTGCGCTTTGGTGGAGTCAGCTCAGGAGACAGATCCAAAGAGATGAGGATGATCCAATCATATGACGTGGAGAGACATAAAGAGAAGGTTGAGGAGAAGGTTTGTACCGTCTACTTACACACATGACCTACCCACTAAGCGTCAATCCTTGAAGAAAGGTAACATGGCGGTTCAAGAGTACAACAACAAGATTGAGATGTTCGTGACCAAGCTCGACTTAAAGGAGGACGAAGAAGCACGAGTAGCAAGGTTCACAAACGGTTTGCAAAGGGAAATATTACACCAAGTTAACATGATCAACTATGTTAATTATGATGACCTAGTGGCCCTTGCCATCTGTGTGGAGAGGGAGTTGAAGAATGGCTTTGGGAAGAAGCTCACAGCCACACCACCCACGACCAACCCTTGGAGAGGAAGTTCTAGTGATGGAAATACACCATGGAGACCGAATCCTAACCGGAGTGGCGGCCCACGAACAAACCCTAACATATGAGGGTCGACACCACGGGTAAACCCTAGCACTACTCCTAATGTTCAGAATTCTAACCCACGACCTAGTAGAATTGTGTCTTTCAAGTGCCAAGGGAGAGGACACATGGCTTGAGATTGCCCAAACCAAAGAGCTAAGGTGATCAAAGATGGATAGGTGGTCACAGATGATGAAGAAGAGGTGGCTAAAGGAGAAGTGGACAGCGGCTCAGAAGATAGAGAAGAGGTGGAGCTCGAAGGCATGGGGAAATTTTCAGAAATGTACATCCGTACATTGAACCCGAAGTCAGATGATGCCACTATCACCTTGACCGAGGCAGATAACGTGACCACACCGGCCACACTTACCAGAGTGGACATCATGAGCCAACTGTGCCCTGGACACGATCGGAGCTGCCCCTGACCCGGAGCCAAGTCAATTATTCCAAGAACCAGATCAACTCCTACATGGAGTCATGGAGCAAAGATGGCTATGTCAAGGACGATCATAGGTTTATCAGGAGTGGTATACCTTACTAGAAAGGAAGGCCCTAAAGCCTCAACATCAAGCCCTAATGCTGATGCCGATCCGACCCCTATCATTGATGTCGGGCCAAGACCTCACCGACTCTAGGTCGAGACCAGCGCCAAGCCAAGTACTGATGTCAGCGCCATACCACGAGCCTTGAAGAGCTAAAGCTGCACCAAATCCAGAAGACACCTCTAGGTTAATGCTAACCCCCAGCCAAGCCCCAACGATCGAGCACAAGGCTGAAACAGCCAAGAGCCCAGAGCCGATGCCGACACAGAAACAGGGCCGATGTCGGATCCCATACCAGGCTTGCTTAGGGTCGAGCCAAAATTCCAGTCATGCCTTTCAGGAATACTTTATCCCTAAGGATCCCATAGTCTTCAAGGACAATCCTCCATCAACCCCAGTCCAACTTGGAGAAGGATACATGGAGGGCACGAGAGACTAGGAGCTAGGCCCAACAAGAGTGATGTAGGGCCCAAGCATCACGGATGCTGATCCAAGATAGACTCGGCCCTAGATGCTGATGTTGAATGCGCCAAGCAAATCCGAGCACGATCCGTATTCCTATCCGGATCAGGAAAACCACATGCCACGCGTTCCAGCCCGTGTTTCCAAGTCCTTCTAGGAGTATGAAACACGGAGATGACGAATTTATGACACTCGATTTTACGTGTTTATCAACCTCATTTAAGCTACATTTCCTTGCTTGAATCATGAGTTTTGGGGTAGTCTAGGGTGTTATCACTCGATTGCTCTAATTCTTACCGTTTTGGTTACTTTGGCCCGTTATGGGTCTATTTGATGGTTTTCTAGTGCTTTTGTAATAGCACAGGTTTTTGCCATCATTAACGTAGCCATGGACGTGTTCGGGCAGCGAGGAACCTCAAGGAATGGCCTGAGATCAACCTAGAGATCATATAAAGTCCCCAAGAAAATCTGTCCCGGCTTACACTGAAGTTATCGGCGAGAAGTCCAAAGTTCTCGCCAAGAACTAATGCAAAATTGCACAGCAGAAAGATAGGAGGTTCAGCTGGGTTTTCAACTGAAGTTCTCGGCGAGAACTTTGAAAGTTCTCGTCGAGAAGTTTGTCCTTTTCCGGCTAGGAACCGGCAGCCACAATTAATGAGACACTCATTCCTTGGATTAATTTCCAAACTTCAGAGTTCGAGAGAGAGTTTAGAGAGTTCGAAGAGCTAGGAAGAGATCGTGACGCCATCCTTCCATCTCGGAGAGCTCGGTGCTAGGAATTGAAGATCCAGGAGATTGAAGCTTCACGGATTGATTAGAAATTAGGTTTTATAGTTCTTCTCTGTTCTACCTACTTGAAGATGTATTCCTTGTTTGTTTTTTATATTCTTGTATTGAATATGAGTAGCTAAACTCATAGAGCTTAGATTAGAAGAACCCTAAGTGACCCAGGGCTTTAAAGCGGTCACAGATCGGCAGTAATTAAATTTAGATTCAGCCAGTTTCTCTTGCATGTTTGATTTGTTCTTCGTTGCCAGTGTTTCTTTTCTAGCTTGATCACCTAGTTAGGATTATTGTTAAGCTGAGGATAGAAGCGAACGCTTGCCTCACTTTAAAACATCAAATCAACAATTAACCTATTCATTGGAGTGCGCCTTTCGTAGGAACCAGTTAGGGTTAATCCGCTGCTAGAGTAACTCATAAATCACTAGTAATCGCGCCAGTTAGTTTTCCGTCGCAAGAAGCGAGAGCTCGGACGGTAATTAATCTTGGGAGTTAGATCGGATAGAGCGAGCGTTCGCCAGTCTTAAACCTAAGGGTCAGGAGTTATGGTGGTGTCTGAGAGCTGAATGAATTAGAATTGCACGCTGCTGGTCTTGTGATCGCTAATGCTTCTTGTGATCTTAGGGGGGATTTGAAATCTAAGCTTCTCTGTCGTCTTGTCATGCCAATCAACCTTTCAATTTGCTTTCTATTTTCATTTCAAATTTCCTACTTTATAGCTTAGAATTCGTGGAACTCACACCACGCAAACTTGTTTTTACATGAATAATTTGCCGGCTCATTTGAATACTCAGTTTGAAGAAACCCTTGGAATACGATCTATCTTGCTTTGTGTTGGTGATGACACTCGATTTGACGTGATTATCAGCCTCATTTAAGTGACATTTCCTTGCTTTAGACACGGTTTTTAGGGAAGAATAGTGAATATTCACTCAACTGCTCCATCTCGTGCCTTTTGTGTTATCTTGGCCCGTTTCAGGTCTATTTGATGGTTTTCTAGTGTTTTCATATAAGCACAGGTTTTTGTCGTCAAATACGGTAGCCAAGGACGTGTCTAAGGCACGGAACCCCAAAGAATCGCACCCAAATCAACCAAAGAAGTCATTCAAGTCAAGAAATTCCTACTCTACTTTACACACATATTTTCGGCGAAAATCTCCTTGAGTTTTCACCGAAAAAGAAATTGGCAGTCCCTCACAATGATAAGTTTTTGGCGAAAACCCTAATGTTTTCACCGAGAACTCCAAGCTATTCAGAACAGGAGAAACAGACGGAGCAAGTCAACATTTCAACAAAGTTTTCGCCGAAAACTTCCCCATATTTTCGGCAAAAATTCAAGTGAAAATCAGGCTGTCCGCAGTTAGGTTAAAATACAGAAACCGGCGGCTGATTTATTATCATATAACTTACACTTTAAATTGGAGGACGGAGATTAGAGAGAGGACGAGTGAAGAGAGTTCGAGGAGCCAGGAACGGATCGTGACGCCATCCATTCATCTCGGAGAACCAGTGCTAGGAGTTGGAGATTTAGCAGAGTGAAGCTGCAAGGATTCGTTGAAATTAGGTTTTACAGTTCTTCTCTGTCTTTCCTACCTGAGATGTATTCTTTGTTTTTCTTCGATTCTTCTGTATTGAATATGAGTAGCTAAACTCGTAGAGCTTAGATTAGATGAACCCTAAGTGACCCAGGGCTTTAAAGCGGTCACGGATCGGCGGTGATTAGATTCGAAATTCATTCAGTTCCTCCTTCATGTTTGATTTGTTCTTTGTTCTCTGTGTTTCTTGTCTAGTTTGGCCACCTAGATTAGATTCTTGTTAAGCTAAGGATAGAAGTGAACGCTCGCCTTACTTTAAAACACCAAATCGACCAATTAACCTAATCATTGGAGTGTGCCTTTCGTAGGAACCAATTAGGGTTAATCCACTGCAAGAGTAACTCATAATTCGTTAGTAATTGCACTAGTTAGTTAAGTCATTGCGAGAGGCGACCGTACTCGGGCGGCTAATTAATCGTGGTAGCTAGATCGGATAGAGCGAACGTTCGCCAGTCTTAAACCTAAGGGTCAGGAGTTATGGTGGTGTCTGGGAACTGAATGAACTAGAATAAAAAATCGCTGGTCTGTTGACTGCCAATGCTCTGGTGATCTAAGGGGGATTCGAAGCCTAAGCTCACCTGTCGTCTGTCAAAGTCAATCAACCAATCTTGTTTATTTCTGCATTTAATCTTTGTTTCATTTCACCTCGCTTTTTAGTATAAAAGTCGTGGAACTCACACCACGCACTACGTGTACAACTTTGAGTAAATTTTGTCATCATATTTGAGTACGATCTACCCTAGCTTCTAGCTTGGTAGTTATTTGATTGACTGCTCTACAACGTTCATCAAATTGGCGCCATTTCCGGGGATTCTCTTCTATTTCGTTGAAAGAAGAGTTGGCATTTTTACTCCTCTACCTTTCCATCTTTCATTTCCCGTCACACTTCGATTTTACACCAGTAATTTTTGTTTTTTTCCCTTGCAGATCATAGCAGGTACAGAATCAGATTACCTCTGTTCCATTTTTCCCATCCGTAATGGCTACTCCAAAGAGTGTTGCGGACTACAGTAAGCCGAGCGCATCTAACGTTCGGTCCCCCATCACCGTGCCTTCTAATGATGACGATCCTGACTATGATATCAAGATCCCCTTCCTGGGACTAATCTCTAGGGACGTACAATTTGAAGGAAACCGCCAGCTAAGTGTTTTGATCCCGGTCCTTTTACATTACCGTGCATCATTAATGGTATTAAAATTGATCGTAGTCTGACTGATTCAATTAATGTTATGCCTGTTTATCTGTATGAAAAGATGAACCTAGGGAAATTAAAACCGCATACTTTGCATCTCGTGCTAGTCGATAGGTCTGTCAAACTACCTAGGGGTGTGATAGAAGATGTAGCTGTTTGCTGTGGCCCTTTTACCATAATTACAGATTTTGTTGTTCTAGACACCCGTGAGTTAGACGGAACGCTTATCCTAGGTCGACCCTTCTTAACAACTGCTGGTGCAAATACTAACTGCAAACAAGGCCTGTTGACTTTAAGCGTAGGACAGGAAAGTTTAACATTCCGCATTAAAGAGAGCATGAGATAATCTGTTGCTCAAGATGATAACTGTTATACAGTTGATCCCCTGGAGTTGGCCTCGGCCAACTTCGTCACTAATGCCTTATCTAGTGATCCGCTAGAGTTGTGTTTGATTTCAGGAATTGACAGTGCATTAGAAGATCCAGAGCAGCACCTATGGCAAGATGAGTTAGACGAGCAGAAGGCGACATTCACACCCATTACTGCGCCTACACACATCGAGCCAGCTTCGAGTCGGATCACTACTTCATATGAGAATCCGCCAGAACTCACCTTAAAAGAGCTACCTGACCATCTTGAGTATGCATTCCTGGGAAAGGAATGCCAGCTGCCAGTCATCATCAATTCGAATCTATCTCCCGAGCAGAAAGAGCAACTGATCAGGCTACTCAAGAAGAATGTCCGAGCCATTTCCTGGCAGTTGGCAGACATCAGAGGCATCTCTGAAAGCTTCTGCAAGCATCGGATAGTTGTAGATGAAGAGTTCAAGCCGATCAGACAACCGCAACGCCGATTAAACCCTCTGATGCAGGAAGTTGTGAAGAAGGAAGTCCTCAAGCTTCTAGATGCCGGTATCATCTATCCTATTGCCGATAGCCCTTGGGTCAGTCCGACTCAAGTCATCCCGAAGAAAGGCGGAATCACAGTCATCCCTAATCCAAAGGGTGAGCTCATTCCAGCTCGCACGGTTACCGGATGGAGAGTCTGTATCGATTATCGACGACTCAATGATGCTACCAAGAAGGATCACTTCCCATTGCCATTCATTGACCAGATGCTAGAACGGTTGGCTGGTCATGATTACTACTGCTTCCTAGATGGGATGTCCAGTTATTTTCAGATCCCCATCGAGCTCGATGATCAAGAGAAGAAGACCTTCACCTGCCCGTTCAGTACGTTTTCTTATCGTCGCATTCCCTTTGGTTTATGTAATGCTCCAGCCACTTTTCAGAAATGAATGCTGGCTATATTTGGAGATCTGGTAGAGAATGTGGTGGAGGTATTCATGGACGACTTCTCCGTCTATGGAGACTCATTTTCCAAATGTCTGGCCAATCTGGACAAGGTGCTAGCTCGTTGTGAGGAAACCAACCTGGCTCTTAGTTGGGAGAAGTGTCACTTCATGGTTACCGAAGGCATTGTTCTTGGCCATAGGATCTCTAAGCTCGGTATAGAAGTTGATCGTGCAAAGCTTGAAACCATCGCCAGCTTGGTGCCGCCGACCTCGGTTAAGACAGTTTGAAGCTTCCTCGGCCATGCTGGATTCTACCAGAGATTCATCAAAGACTTCTCCAAGATCACTCTTCCAATGATGAAGCTTCTTGACAAAGATGTTCCTTTCATTTTTGATAAAGCTTGTCTTGCAGCCTTTGAGACTCTGAAGACTAGACTCACCACCGCACCGGTCCTTACAGCACCAGATTGGAATCTCCCATTCGAGATCATGTGCGATGCTAGCGACTTCACCGTTGGCGCAGTTCTTAGTCATAGAAAGGAGAAGAGATTTCATCCTATATATTTTGCTAGCAAGACGCTAAATGATGCTCAAAGGAACTACACTACTACAGAGAAAGAACTCCTGGCCATCGTTTTCTCCTTTGACAAGTTCAGACAGTACCTGGTTCTTTCACATACCATCGTCTATACAGATCATGCTGCTCTGCGCCATCTATTAGCCAAGCAGGACTCAAAGCCACGTCTTATCCGATGGATCCTTCTTCTCCAAGAGTTCGATATAGAGATTAAAGACAAGAAGGGAGTTGAGAACCTGGCAGCCGATCACCTCTCACGACTCGAGGAATCATAGACAGGTAAGTCTACTACTACCCCTATTAATGATTCTTTCCCTGATGAGTTGT
>CM068298.1:35078254-35172863 GCA_034768395.1 Linum lewisii
AACATACAAGGATAACATCGCCAAGTTCAGACAGAAGGAAGGAATGAGCTTGTACGACACTTGGAATGAATTCCAAGAGCTTCTCTACAACTGCCCTCATTATGGCTTCGAGCAGAGGCAGCTAGCCAAAATCTTTTCTCGGGGTATGAATGAGGAATCATCCAAATGGGTTAACTCCTTAGCTAAAGGAGATTGCACTGCTCTCACGCTAGAAGCTGCTATGCTTCATTTTTCTAACTGTGCTTCCAAGTTTAGAAACTAGGAAAGACAATCGGAAGGAGCCAGAAGCAAGCTCAACATTGAAGAGCATGTTAAAGATGAAATTGAGAAGCATCTGAAGAAGTCTACCACAACAATCAAACCTCCATCAGCTTTTGTCTATGTAGCTGACTGTGACTGGTGTGGCGCCTGTGCTTATAACAGGGGGAGCTGCCAGAATTTTGGGAAAGCTGGCGTCTGGTCTGTAGATGAGGTGAGCTTCATTACCCATGGCTTCCCTAATAACAAACAAGGTTATGCCAACTATCGCAACTACACACCAGCTCCACAACAAGAAGTTTCCAAGAGCGACTTCCCTACAACTATGGCTACAATCAGAATCAGAACCAAAATAAGACTAGACGACTAGCTGGTTCGTACCAAGAGCAAAAGCCGAACACCCAAGCTGGAGGTGTCTACCAGCCACCGCACAAGAATCAAGGCAATTACGGTACAGCACCTGGCAATCGCCAGAATCAGTACCTAAACAATAACTATCAAGGCCCTCCTGGATTCACCGGTGGACAACAGCCTCAATGTCCTACACCTCCAGACAACAGGGACAGTGAATTGGACAAAAAGCTGACCCAGATCATCTCTAGGCTAGATGATCACAACAGCCAATTCAAAGCTCAAGCCATCTTGCATTAGGAGCATGTTTCACAAGGCCATAGAGTGGAGAGCCAAGTGAACAACATTGCCAACATGCTTTCTAGTGGCCGCCCCTTCGGTAAGCTTCCAAGCCAGACAGAATCAAACCTGAAGAATGAGCATGTCAAGACTGTTTCTACTCGAAGTTGCAAGAGCTCAGCTGTTACTACTTCTTTCGATCCAGTCATGACTCATGATGTTGTAGTTGTTGATACACCAGAGATCGAGAAGGAAGACGAGAAGGCTACCTCGCCAAGAGCTCTACAAGTACCGGAGCCACCTCTTGCTCCATATCAACCAAGAATTCCATTCCCCAATGCGCTGCTAGGCAAGGGAATTGAGCAGCACAGCTCGAAGAAGAAGAAGGAAGTGTTTCCCACTTCCTCCAAGGAAGAATGCTCCGCTGTTCGATCTCGTTCGACATCCATACCCATCCCAGCTAAGGGCTCTGACCTAGGTTCTTTTACATTACCCTGCATTATTAATGATATTGAGGTCGAGCGCAGTCTGGTGGATCTAGGAGCATCTATAAATGTTATGCCTATGTGTTTGTATGTGAAATTGAACCAAGGTGAATTAAAACCTACTAGCATGCATTTAGTGTTTGGTAACAAGTCTCTAAAGGCACCTAGAGGAGTAATCAAGGATGTAATTACTCGTTGTGATCATTTCCTTTCTTAGCTGATTTCATAGTCATGGATACCCGAGAGGAGGATGTTACTATTCTCCTAGGTCGACCCTTTATGGCAACATCCGGAATGAAAATTAATGTTCCTAACAGATCATTAACATTAAGGGTTGGGAAGGATACAGTAACATTTCGTCTCAAGGATGATATGAAATACATTCCTAAGGGAGAAGCACACTGTCTTTCTGTTAAAACTATGGAGTTGGTGATGACACTCGATTTGACATGATTATCAGCCTCATTTAAGCGACATTTCTTTGCTTAAGACATGGTTTTAGGGTAGAATAACGAATATTCAATCGATTGCCCTATCTCATGCCATTTGTGTTACCTTGGCCCGTTTCGGGTCTATTTGATGGTTTTCTAGTGTTTTTAGTGTTAGCACAGGTTTTTGTCGTCAAATAAAGTAGCCATGGACGTGTCTAAGGCATTGGAACATCGAGGAACTGAATCAGAATCGATCAAAGGGACCAATCAAAGTCAAACAAAATCCTGCCCGATTACAAATATATTTTCGCCGAAAATGACCTATGGTCTTCGGCGAAAATAACATCACAAATCGACTGATGCCACTTGAAGGATATTTTCGGCGAAAACAATATGCTTTCGGACCGAGAACCTATTTGACGAAAAGGACAGAAGAAGCAGCTGAGTGACCGGCCATTTACACAAGGATTTTCACCAAAAATACCTTGTTATTTTCGGCGAAAATATCAGGCTGATCCGGCTAATTTAGGGTTAAGTATTTATACTTAACCCGGCGGCCCAAAACAGAGAGACCTCAGAGATACGATCATAATTCGCAAAATACAACTTTTCGATATCAAAATTCAGAGAATCCTCTCAAGTTCTGGAGCGAAGAGTTCGAGTTCGAAGAGCCGGAAAGAGATCGTGACGCATCCCTTCCACCTCGAAGAATCGGAGCTAGGAGTGTTATTTACCGAAGATCGAAGTCTGTCAGAGTCATCTAAATTAGGTTTTTCAGATTCTTTTCTGTTCTTCCTCTGGATGATGAACTCTTTCTTTGTCTTTGTTGCTTTTGTAATAATCATGAGTAGCTAAACTCGTTAGAGCTTAGACTAGATGAACCCTAAGTGACCCAGGGCTTTAAAGCGGTCACGGATCGGCGGTGATTAGATTCAAAATTCAATCAGTTCTTTTTCATGTTTGATTCGTTCTTCATTGTTCATGTTTCTTGTCTGGATTGATCACCTAGATTAGATTCTGGTTAAGCTAAGGAAAGAAGCGAACGCTCGCCTTACTTTAGAACATCGAATTGAACAATTAACCTTATAATTGGAGTGTGCCTTTCGTAGGAACCGGTTAGGGTTAATTCATTGCAAGAGTAACTCATTAATCATTAGTAATTACACCAATTAATTAAGTCGTTGCGAGAGGCGACCGTACCCGGGCGGCTAGTTAATCTTGGTAGTTAGAACGGATAGAGCGAACGTTCACCGGTCTTAAACCTAAGGGTAAGGAGTTATGGTGATGTCTTAGTAATTGATTGAATGAGAATCGAAATCCGCTGATCTGTTGATTGCCAATGCTCTGGGGAATGAAGGGGGATTCAAAGTCTAAGTTCGTCTGTCATCCTTGTTTTCAAACCCTAATCTCCAATATGCTTTAGTTTAATTTCTTTTAATTTATCCGCATTTCGTAGATTTAGAAGTCGTGGAACTCACACCACGCACAACTTGCTTGCATTTGAGTATTTTGCCAGTTTTAAAGTAGTCAATCTTAGAAGACCCCTGGAATACGATCTACCCTAGCTTTTGTTAGCTTTGTTAGTTATTTGTGTGAAACGCATCACAACGACTGCGGTTCATCAGTTGGCCTCGGTCAACTCCGTTACTAATGTCATTCCAAGTGTTTCCTCAAAGATAGCTGCTACCGTGTTGAACAGGCGAGCAACCAGAAGAAGAGGTTCCCGATGCAGAAACCACCGAAGAAGAAAGAGGAACCACGTCTTCTTCTAAATAACCGCAACCTAAAGATCCTGGCGAAGTGAAGAAGAAGAATGCAAAGAAAGCCAAGATGGTTTGGAGGCCGATCATTAAACCGCCCTCTACCGAGCCAATAGCTCCACCCCCTCTTGTCGAGCCACCGAAGAAGAAGGATCCTCCGATTGACCTTTTCGGGCCGTTTGAAGTCATTGGGCATCTCCCCGACGGACGAACCCAATTGACGCATATCAATGGGAAGAGTTTCTTACTCACCAGAGGTAAACCAAAGATGTACTTCGTCAATTCCGATGCGAGCGTAAAGGAGATCTTGATTTGGGACGTCTCATAAACACCATCCAGGTATTTTCCAGCTCAAGGACGTTAAGCAAGAGCGCTTCATGGGAGGCAACCCACGGCTGGAGTCAGTTTTTATGTTTTTTAGTCCGCCGTCGTGTTTTAGAGTCGTTCGGGGGAGCCAAAAGTGTCATTTGTGTGTTCTTTTATTTTTCTTGTGTGTGTCGTGTATTCTTGGTTTAATTTCAATTTATTTGGGATTTTTCCAATTTTTTTTGTTTTCGTTTTGAATTTTCAAAGTTGCGTTACCGGTGTTTTCAGAAAATCATTTTTAACCCCCATGTCAGATGTTTTCGGCAAAAACTTTCAAAGTTTTCGGCAAGAACTTTGGTTTTAAAAAACTTCTCGTCGAGAACTTTCAAAGTTTTTGGCGAGAACAATTTCTAAACCCGGTGCGTTTTGGAGTCTATTTTAAACCTTTTCTAAAGGAAGTTTTCGACTAAACCTTCAATAGTTTTCAGTGAAAACTTCAGTCAAAAGTTGAAATTTTTTCCCCCTTATCTTTTCATTTTCGTCCGACTCTCTCTCTCTCCACCCCACTTTTCGAAAATCGCCCCCCTTACGTTGCCGCTTTCAAAGCCGCCGCCTCCCAATTTTTTGTCACCTCCATCGCCTTCCGCAGCCACCGCTCAATCCCTCTCGTTCCCGTGTTCGTTTTGATACTAGATCATCCGAATCGGAGTTTTTCGCCCGAAACAACCGTTTTTGAGTTTTTCGCCGATTCCTTCTCGTTCGTTCGTTTTCACCCAAAATGTCTTCAAGGTTAGTTGTTGGGTTTTTCATTGTGAATCTTTTGACATGTAGAATGCTGAATTTCATCGAGTTTGACTTCGGTTGACTTTTTGGTCTACCTCGAATTGCGTGCCTGCTATTTTGGTGTGATTTTTGCTGAATTGTTTGATCCTAGATGATCTAGTATGCTCAGGGAGTGTTATGCCATGATTTAATGATTGTTGAATGAGAATTGCTATGCTTAATTGCCAAATTTTGTGGTATTGACTTTTGTAAAGTTTCGGGTTGACGTTGAATTCTTGATGTGCATTGGCTACCTTGTTTGTCCCTTTGCATGTTGAATGATCAATTTTGGGTTACCGGACAATAAATTATTACTACCCCACTCGGTTTTCTTCGTTTCTTTGTGAAACTGAGTTTTTCGACAAAGTGTGGGGTAGGATGTCAGTTTAACTGCTCTAGTTTTCAAATTTTGATGTCTTTTAGGAGCAGGGGGCAAGAGGTCGAGAGTAGCACCGAGTGGTCTGGGATCTACCTTTGCCACTCCGGATGCTGGTGCTAGTGCCAGTCTCCACGCTCCAGTCACCCCAGCTCTCGCCGTGATGTGACCCTACACAGCTGCCCCAATGCCAACAGGTACTCATACACCCCACCAAGATCTCCAGCCAAGGGAAGGACCCTCGGGCCATACAAAAAGTGTGTGAGGCAAAGGAAAGCTCTCCAACATATCATGAAGCCAAGGTATGTGACCAAGTATAGGCTCAGGCCCCCACCAGCAGCCAAGCAAGCCAGGATGAGAGTGAGGCCACCCCAGGCCATGTTGCTGGCCAAGGCACCCGATCCGAGCCCCGAGCCAGACCGAGGGCCCAGCCTAAGGGCCCTAATAGGCCCTGGACCAATCCCCACGAGCCCTGGAGGAACTGAGTACTCTTGGGATCCTCTGGAAGAATTCCTGGAGTATAGGAAGCAAAGGACCCAAGAGTACCTGACCAGCAAGGGATGGCACCTGAAGACAGGCCTCGGAATGAGCCCTAGACCAGGCCAAATGCAAGCACTAGCCCTTGACCAATTACCACAAGCCCTGGACCAACCCCAACCCTTGAAGATCCTCTGAGGACATTTTTGAAGACTTGGCCAAAGCAGAATGTAAAAGGCCTGGCCAGAAATGATAAAGGCTGAGACATGAGCCAGCCCCGGGCACCGGGCACGGCGCCAGGCGCTACAAAGGAGCACTTTGGGCCGAGCTTCCAAACAGCTTGGGCCTTTTGGGATATTCCAGTTTCTTTGGATAGCTGGAGACTTCAGGAACACGGACCAACAAACGGTGTTGCAATTGGAGGAGGAATGAAGGAGGAGCCACGTAGGGAAATGCTCATACACAATCCGGGTCCATGCATGCAATCCCACCAAGACAAGGATTCCCATCCGGGCCAGGAGAACAGGCTGCCACGACTAGAAGACCCGGACCTAAGTCCTTCTAGAACTAGGACATGAGAAGGAGGTATAATCCGAGTCAGAATCTCTGCCCGCCGGCCCAAGACCTGCCAACCGCCAGGGATGCTTCCCGGATTTAGGGTTTTTGCCCAGATTGCTAGATTTTTCCTATTTAATCTTTTCCTCGCATACCAAGACACTGTTATCTTCCTTTTCTAGTTTTCCCTTTTAGGATAGATTGTTAAGGCATTTTAAATGTCCTAAATTAGTTTTAGATTATTTTTATTCCTAGTTAGGAAGTAGCTAAATAGGTGAGGAGAGCTTGTTCCCTCCCTATAAATAGAGGCCATTGGCCACCCTTGTTAATCATACTTTTCTTAGTTAATAAACCCCCTTCAGAACTTTGTTCTAAATCCCTTTTGAGTATGTGCAAGAGCACGTCTTAAGGTTTGGCTTATCATCAAGAGCATCCATCTCTTGGCGTGGCACCCTCGACTTGATACTTCTGGTTCCTAGCTCTTTATAGCTAGTGGGTCAAAGTCCTTACCCGCCCCAGTTCCATAGATTCTTCAAGTTGCTAGGATCATCAGCTTGTGGTGTTCAAGGGTCGTCTGCCCACGGTTGCTGCGGTTCACATCAGTTGGTATCAGAGCACGATTCAACACTAGGACCACACTCTATCCTAGTCTCCAGGTTCATTCTTGGATTCATATCCTTTACTTTCCTTGCGTTCATAAAATTAGCTTTGAAAACCCCCCACCTGTTTCAATTCCTTCAATCGGTTTGGTATTGTAAGGAAAAGAAAATTAGGTGGCTATAAGAAAAAGAAAAGAAAAGCAAGGCCACCCTTGCCAAGTTTGTTTCCTTTCATCATAAGCTTAATTCTAAGAACAAGGGAAGAAAGTTGCTTCTGCTTGCTTGTAACTAACCATGGCAGACGAGAGAATGGAGAATTTGGAAGGCCAGATCCATGGCCTTGGAGTAATTTTGGTTGGAATAAAAGAAGCCCTAGCCAGACTTGAGAGAGACAACCGAGGCAACTGTGAGAGAAGAGATGACCAAGGAGAATATGAGGAAGAACCCCATAGAGATCTCAACCGAAGGGCTAGAAAGTAGTCCAAGAGATTGATGATGATGTGAGCAATCTCAAGCTCACCATCCCTAAGTTTGACGGCAAGAATGATGCGCATGAGTACTTGGATTGGGAGAGAAGTATGGAGGACTTCCTCGAGTGCCATCACTATTCGGAGAGAAATAAGGTAATTGTGGAGCCAATTCAAAAGAAAGGTTCAGAGAGATGAGGAGGTACCCATCGAGTCATGGAGAGACCTCAAGAGGAAGATGAGGAAGAGGTTTGTCCTGGCTACCTACATACGAGACTTACACACCTCACTCCAGAATTTGAAGCAAGGAACCATGTCTATGGAGCAGTATACCAAGGAGATAGAGATGCTAGTGGCGAGTCTAGACCTCAAGGAGGAACAGGAGGCCAGGATAGCCCGGTTTGTAGGAGGGCTACACCCGGACATCATGTACCAAATCAATATACTGAATTATGTTGACTATGAAGACTTGAAAGCCCTAGCCATCCGAGTGGAGAGGGAGATGAGAATAGGCTATACAAGAAGACCAACCCCTCCAGCTAGTAGCCAATGGAGAGGAGGCTCCAGTACTAGCCAGCCCCCATGGAAGCCCGGCCAGCCCCAAAGCACCGGTCCTCGATCGAACCCTAACCCTAGGGAACCGGCACCACGGGTAACACCTACTCAATCTACTCCTACTATACAGAATTCCAACCCACGTCCTAGTGGAATTGTGTGTTTTAAATGTCAAGGAAGAGGACTGATGAGCTGTAGAATAGTGATCAAATACTACCAAGCTATAAAGCTAAGCAGATCGTATTCCACAGGGTTTCTTCTAATTGACTACTCAAAGAAGCTGGCAATTTATCCAAGTTTGAACACGTTGTGCGTGGTGTGAGTTCCACGACTTCTAGACTAAGATGCAAGAAAATTGAAATGAAATTGTCAGACAGACGACAGACAAGCTTAGATTTCGAATCCTCCTTAGATCACCAAGGCAACAGCAATCAACAGATCAGCGGATTTCAATTCTCGTTCAATCAATTTCTATACAACACTATAACTCCTGACCCTTAGGTTTAGGACCGGCGAACATTCGCTCTATCCGTTCTAACTACCAAGATTAATTAGTCACCCGGGTACGGTCGCATCTCACAACGACTTAACTAACTGGTGGAATTACTAATGATTTATGAGTTACTCTTGCAGTGGATTAACCCTAATCGGTTCCTACGAAAAGCACACTCCAATTATAAGGTTAACTGGTTGAATTGATGTTTTAAAGAGAGGCGAGCGTTCGCTTCTATCCTCAGCTTAATAACAATCTAAACTAGGTGATCATGAAAGACAAGTTTATGCGCCAAAGCAGGGAGATGTCTGGTGACTAACCCTAGCTTGCAAAAACCTAATCTAGGCGATCAACCAGAAAAGAAACACAAGAACAACGAAACTAATCTAGGCATCAACAAGACAAGAAACGCAGTACAACAATCAAGAACAAAACAACCATGCAAGAGAAACTAATTGAACTTTGAATATAATCACCGCCGATCCGAGACCGCTTTAAAGCCCTGGGTCACTTAGGGTTCATCTAATCTAAGCTCTACGAGTTTAGCTACTCATATTAGGAACAAGAGAATCGAAAACAAACAAGGAATACATCTCAGGTAGGAAGAACAGAGAAGTACTGTAAAACCTAATTTGACGAATCCGTGAAGCTTCAATCTCCGGTAATCTTCAATCCAAGCTCCGAGTCTCCGAGGTGAAGGGATGGCGTCATGATCTCTCCACGATTCTTTGAACTCTCTAAAAATTCTCTCTCCACTTCTAGGTCTGGAAATTATGATTGATATATCATCCGATATATGGGCCGCCGGTTAAGTATTTATACTTAACCTAATACCGCCGATTTTTCTCTAGAATTTTCGCCAAAAATCATAAGGGATTTTCGCCGAAAATCATAAGGGATTTTCGCCGAAAATCTTAGTGCAAAAGGGATGACCGCCGGCTGATTTCTTCTATGTTTTTCGGACTGATGGTTTTCGGCGAAAACTTCATGTTTTCGCCAAAAACTTCTTTGGTTGAGCTCCAGTGGATTTGTTCATGCATTTTCGCCGAAAACACTAAGGGATTTTAGGCGAAAACTCCTTTGTAAACTGGGGCAAGAATTTGTTTAACTTGGTTGGCTCCTTGGATCGATTCCGGCGCGATTCCTCGAGGTTCCAACGCCTTAGACACGTCCTTGGCTACTTATTTGACGGCAAAAACCTGTGCTAACGTAGAAACACTAGAAAACCATCAAATAGACTTGAGACGGGCCAAAGTAACACAAATGACACGAGATAGAGCAATTAAATGAATATTCGCTATTCTACCCTAAAAACCATGTCTTAAGCAAGGAAATGTCGCTTAAATAAGGCTGATAATCATGTCAAATCGAGTGTCATCAAGGACACGTCTCAAGAGACTGCCCCAACCAAAGGACCATGGTGATGAGAGAAGGAGAGATTGAGACGGATGATGAGGAGAAGGATGAGAAGAAGAAGGAAGAAGAGTCTAAAGAAGGAGAGGAAGTGAAGCTAGAAGGGCTTGAGAAGTTTACTGGGATGTTCTCTAAAACCCCAGCCCCGGAGCAAAAGAATCTGCCCAGCCCTGGAGCCGTGCCCAGCCCAGCACAGGAGCCCAACCGCGCCCAGCCCAGCCCCGACGCTCCGCCCAGCACCGGCGCTCTACCCAGCCCCGGCACTCTGCCCAGTCCCAGTGCACCCCAGACCGGCCCCGGTACACCCCAGGGCTTCCCCAACACCTAGAATACCATTAGCCCGCACTAGAGCACCACGACATCCACTGACATTCAATGGGAGGCTGTTTCCCATCGAAAACAAAAAGGCTGCCTCGATCGGGAATGATCAAATTATGGAGCTAAATGAAGAGGAAGGTGTCCAGGCCAAGGAATATGAAGAAATGGGCTTGGGAGTTGAGGAAACACTCACACCCGTGACCTCCCCCAGCCTAGACATCGTCATGGATAGCCCTTCCGAGGAAGAGAACATGGACACCGACATCCCAACACTACAAAAAAATACATTTGGCGTCGGTTAGACGGTGCCAGCGGTGGCGTCTGACCGGTGGCGAGACGAGCGGCAAAGAGAGCGGCGGTGTGGGTTTTGTTTCCGGAGAGAGAGATCGTCGAAGAGTTATGCAATAATGAGTTGGTTTCGTCGATTAGGACGTTTTATATGAACTGTATTTGGCGTCGGTCGTCGACCGACGCTATTAACCCGTGTAAATAGTGTCGGTTACTGACCGACGCCAATTACTTTCTCACAACCGACACCATCTTACCCATTGGTTCGACCAGCAAATCTGGTCAGATTGTGTATTTCGCGTCAGTCTAGGTTTGTACATTTAGCGTCAGACCTTTAACAACCGACGCCAAATACACAGGTCAACACGCACATTGTATTTTGCGTCGGTCTTTGACTGACCGACGCTATCCACTTTCGTTTCAACCGACGCCAATTCCCCTGTTTTTTGTAGTGCAAGCTCCAAAGGGCCAGAACCTTGGTCTTTCACCGATTCCAGTGACACCCCAAGACCAGGAAATGAGGCTGAATCTCCCCCAAACATGGCCACACAAGTCACTGAAGTTTTGGAGGAGCTTGCTGAGTGCACAACGAGAGCCCACGATGGATTCGAGGATGAATCCAAGGCAAGAAGAGGGGGATGATGTGACCCTACACAGCTAACCCAATGCCAACAGGTACTCATACACCCCACCAGGATCCCTGGTGGGGTCTCCAGCCAAGGGAAGGACCCTCGGGCCATACAAGAAGCGTGTGAGGCCAAGGAAAGCTCTCCAACACATCATGAAGCCAAGGTATGTGACCAAGTATAGGCTCAGGCCCCCACCAGCAGCCAAGCATGCACAGATTAGAGTGAGGCCACCTCGGGCCATGTTGCTGGCCACGGCACCCGATCCGAGCCCCGAGCCGGACAGAGGGCCGAGCCTAAGGGCCCTAATAGGCCCTGGACCAATCCCCACGAGCCTTGGAGGAACTGACCACTCCTGGTGATGCGAACCGCCTTCTCCAGGAAGGGATCGACTCAACACCCAATACTATATTATCAGCCCCACGAGAACCTAACTAATGAAACAGCGGAGAACCTTGAAATCCACTAAGTAACGACTTAGGAACCCCAAGTATTCGGTCGAATTTGGTGCCACAAACAAAGGATGAATGCCTTTGATGATAAACCAAAACCTTAAGCAATGCTCCTCACATTAACTCGAAGGGAAAAGAACAGAAGTTCTGAAATATATTTGTATTAATCGAAGGGGGTTCGTCCTCTACAAGAGAGGCGAAGGCCTCTTTATATAGGGGGGGAGTAGGGAAAAAGCTCTCCTATTCCTCCTTAGAAAATAACTAATAAATAATAAAGAAATAAAAAGAGTCCTAATTAAGCCACTAAAAATGACTTAACATAATCCTAATCTAGACTAAAAGAAGGTAAAATTCGGACTCCAATCCCACAAGGAATAAGAATCCTATTTAGACAAGAACTCCTAACTTGGGAGCCAAGTTTCCCCAAAAACAGCCTAAACGGGTTCTGGAATTATTGGCCGAATAAATACTAAACAAATTCCTAAAATTCTGATCTTTTGCAGATCCGTAGTAGACTCCATGGGCTACATCAGCCCAAATTCTGTCTCCAAGTAGCCCATATTCGTTAATCCTTGTCGGACTAGGAATCTGTCCGGAAATCCGGGTTTGGCCCTTGTTCACTTTAGTTCTGACCCGTAGCTTCTTAGTCGTGGGCTGAACTCTTGGCTCTCCTCCAAGTTTGGATTCTCCTTGATCCTCTCCTCTTGGATCAGGCTCAGGTGATGGCCTGATCACAGCTCCTTGCTTGGCCTTCCTCGGATCGCATCGAGCTCCACTCCTTGATGCTTAGGCCAAGCATCACTAGGACTTGTTCTAGCCCTATCTCCTTCAATACTCCTCCAAATTGAGCTCCGTTTGGTGGAGGGTGCTCCTGAGGCTTGAAACTATCCAGGACAGTTAGAATTTCCCAAAAGGCACGGGCCAATTTTTGGCTAGGCCAAAAGTGCTTCTCTGTGGCATACGGGCACGGGCTCGGCTCGGGTGTCGGGTTTAGCTCTCGGCCTTCTTAAGTTCTGTCCAGGCCTTTTATTTCTGCTTCGAGCCTTCTTCCCAAGGTACCTTAGGGATGTCTTTAGGGGCTGGTGTCGGTCTAGAGCTCGTGGCATTTGGCATGGGGCCTAGTTTAGGTGCTAGGCCTTTATCGGGGCTCGGGGCTGGACTTGGCCTGGGGCCTGAACTTGGAGCTTTGTCTCTCCAAGGCTCCGGAGGTGGTGCCGGTGTAGGACTGGGGCTGGTGTATTCCTCGCTCGGCTTCAAGTCTCTAGGCCGAACGGGTATTAAATTCTCCTTGTCCGGCGCTCTCGTGGAGTTTTCCTGGTCGGGTGTCCGTGGTGGCGTGTCCACACCGGCCTTGGTGACCAGGGTCGCGTCATTCCCCTCTTCTTGAAAAGGATTCGTCCTCGAATCCATACCTGGTGCACCATTAGAAAATTTAAGAATAACGACTAAGGCGTGTAGGTCTTGACCTGGTAGTTTCTCGGCTCTCCCTGGGGTCTCGGGCCATACCGGGGCTGGTACGGGTACTCGGGGGTGATCGGTGCACTCCGGCTGTTCGGGCTGATCAGGGTGATGAGCCCAGCAAACCCTGGACCCGACCTGAGCCTCCTTTTACCCGAAGTCAGACCAAGGCCTTCCGAGAGAAACTTAATGCCTACATAGCATCCTGGAGTAAAGAAGGACATGAAGAAGATGCTGATCGATTCATGAAGAAAGGCTACACCCTTTTGGAGATTCAAGAAGGCCCGGGCAGAAATATTAGAGCTTCGGACCAAGGCCAAGACCAGCCGAAGCCCGACCGAGCAAAGTACGCCGGCCACCACCCAAGCCAGCCGAAGCCCGAGCAAGTCAAGGCCGTCGGGCCGCCACCAAAGAACCGGCCCACGTCACCGAAGGCCAGCCGGCCCAAGAACCGCCGCTCACCACCGTCGGATTAGGGTTTTTGCCCTAATTCGGTCTTTTATTCGACATTGAAGACTTCCACTATTATTTTATGTTTTATTCCTTTTTCGTAGGATTATTTAGGGGATTTAGGATTCTATTTAGGAATAGGACTCTTTATTCTATTCTTAATTAGGAATTAGACTTTAGGGAGGAGAGCTTGTTCCCTCCCTATATATAGAGGCCGCTGGCCTCTCTTTGAGACACAACTTTTGAAATCAATAAACCCCTGTTTGAACATATGTTCTCTTCCCTTCAAGAATTTGCTCGTTGTTGCATCGCTTAAGGATCGAATTATCGTCAGAAGCATCCATCTTCTGAAGTGGCGTCTTCGACCGGACACTTTTGGTTCCCAGCTGATATATAGCTGACGGGTCAAAGTACTCATCCGCCCCGGTTCCCAAAGGTTTTACCTCGTTGCACGATCTCCAACTTGCGGTGGTTAGGGTCGTCTGCCCACGGTTGCAGCGGTTCACATCAGTTGGTATCAGAGCACGGTTCAGCTCAAGGACCACAATCTATCACAGTCTCTAGGTTACCCTGGATTCATATCTTTATCGCTTTCATAGAAATAGTTTCAAAAAATCCCTATTGTTTCAATTTCTGTATTCAGTTCTTTTCAAGTGTAAGGCAAAGAAAAACCGGTGGCCATCATACCATCGACAAAACCCTAAGTCGAGATCAAGAAAAAGAAAAGAAAAGAAAAGAGGTCAAAAGAAAATATAAAGACCCAACTAAAGAGAGGCCACCCTTGCCGAGATAGTAAGAACAATCCTAAGAAGAGGGGATAGAAGATAGGCTTTCATTGCCCGACCCCAACACCGAGATCGCTTACTACGAAAGGAAGCCCGAGAACAAAAACGGAGAGTCCCCAAGCCCTAGCTACAAGGAAGACCTTAGAAGCTCGAGTCCTGGCGCCACATACTGGTAAGTCTATCCTCGAAGCTTTGAAGCAACTTGCAACTGCTTGAAGCTGAAGTATTTATGTTCGATTTTTATTGAGTGCATCCGTTATATTTCAAACACGAGAGGAAAAATCAAGAGTGAGTGAGGAGGATTTTTTTGAGGGATTTGTGAGGCCAGATACTTGCTCCAACTAACCATGGCAGATCAGAGACTTGCCAAGATAGAAGCGGCGATGGAAGAAGCTTCCCAAGTCCTACGATAGATACAAGCTACCATGGCCCAAATGGCAAGAGAAGCCCGTACGACCCGGCGTCCGGCCCCGGCGCCCAAGCGCCCAACCTCGGTGCTCCCCCAGGCCCTAGCGCCCCAGCGCTCGGCCCCAGCCTCGGCGCTACCCCAGGCCCTAGCACCCCAGCGCTCAGTCTCAGACCCGGCGCTGCCCCAGGCCATAACGCCCCAGCGCTCGGTCTCAACCTTGGCGCTGCCCCAGACCCTAGCACCCCAGCGCTCGGCCTCAGTCTCGGCGCTGCCCCTGGTCTTAGCGCCCTAGCGCTTGGCCCCCGCCTTGGCGCTGCCCCAGGCCCCAGCGCCCCAGCACTCGGCCTCGGGTCCGACCAGCCCTGTCCGACCAACCCCGGCGCCCGAGCATTCAGACCCGACGCCCGAGCACCCGACCCCGACGCCATTCACCCAAACCCCGAAACTCCAAGGGATTTTCGCCGAAAACTTCTTTGTAAATGGGAGCAGGATTTGGTTCGACTTGATTGACTCCTCGGACCGATTCCGGTGCGATTCCTCGAGGTTCCAACGCCTTAGACACGTCCTTGGCTACTTTATTTGATGGCGAAAACCTGTGCTAACATGAAAACACTTGAAAACCATCAAATAGACCTGAAACGGGCCAAAGTAAAACAGTGATCAAATACTTCCAAGCTAACAAGCTAAGCAGATCGTATTCCACAGGATTTCTTCTAATCGACTACTCAAATATGAAGGCAGTTTATTCAGGTTTAAACACGTTGTGCGTGGTGTGAGTTCCACGACTTCTAGACTAAGATGCAGGAAAATTAAAATGAAATTAAAAGACAGAATGATTTGTTGGTCTAGACAGATGACAGACAAGCTTAGATTTCGAATCCCCCTTAGATCACCAAGGCAACAACAATCACAAGACCAGCAGTTTTCAATTCTCATTCAATCAATTTCTATATATACACCACCATAACTCATGACCCTTAGGTTTAAGACAGGCGAACGTTCTCTCTATCCGATCTAACTACCAAGATTAATTAATCGCCCGGGTACGGTCGCCTCTCGCAGCGACTAAACTAACTGGTGCAATTACTAATGATTTATGATTTACTCTTGAAGTGGATTAACCCTAACTGGTTCCTACGAAAGGGACACTCCAATGAATAGGTTAATTGGTTGAATTGACGTTTTAAAGAGAGGCGAGCGTTTGCTTCTATCCTCAGCTTAACAAGAATCTAAACTAGGTGATCAAGGAAGACAGGTTTAAGCGCCAAAGCAGGGAACTGTCTAGCGACAACATCTGGCGACTAACCCTAACTTGCAAAAACCTAATCTAGGCGATCAACCAGAGAAGAAACATAAACAATGAAGAACAAAACAACCATGCAAAGAGAAACTGATTGAATTTCGAATCTAATTACCGCCAATCTGTGACCGCTTTAAAGCCCGGGGTCACTTAGGGTTCATCTAATCTAAGCTCTACGAGTTTAGCTACTCATGTTCATAACAAAAGAATCAAAGACAAAGATAGAGTTCATCTTCAACAGAGGAAGAACAGAAAAGGATCTGAAAAACCTAATTAAGACGACTTCGGCGAAGCTTCGATCTCCGGTAACCTTCAATGCTAGCTCCGAGTCTCTGAGGTGAAGGGATGGCGTCATGATCTCTTCCTGGCTCTTCGAACTCTAACTCTCTGCTCCAGAACTGGTGAGAATTCTGAAATTATGTTGTATTATGAGGTATATTTGATTTTGGGCCGCCAGTTAAGTATTTATACTTAACCCTAATACCGCCGGATTTTGCCTGGAATTTTCGCCGAAAACCTAAAAGATTTTTTGCCGAAAATTCCTTTGTAAATGGGTTGACTGCTCGGCTGTATTCTCTAGTGATTTTCGGACCGCCGGTTCTCGGCGAAAACTTGGTGTTTTTGCCGAAAAGTTCGTCCTGTAAGCTCTGCCGATTTCTTCATGAGTTTTCGCCGAAAACTTCTTTGTAAATGGGAGTAGGATTTGGTTCGACTTGATTGACTCCTTGGATTGATTTCGGTGTGATTCCTCGAGGTTCCAACGCCTTAGACACGTCCTTGACTACTTTATTTGACGGCAAAAACCTGTGCTAACATGAAAACACTAGAAAACCATCAAATAGACCCGAAACGGGCCAAAGTAACACAAATGGCACGAGATAGAATAGATGAGTGAATATTCATTATTCTACCCTAAAAACCATGTCTTAAGCAAGGAAATGTCACTTAAATGAGGCTGATAATCACGTCAAATCGAGTGTCATCAGGATGTTCATACTTTACCGTGATGTTATTGATGGCTCTACAATCGACACACATCATCCAAGTGCCATCCTTCTTTGGCACAAGAATCACTAGTACATCACATGGACTCATGCTTTTCCTCACGTACCCCTTGTCCATGAGCTTATCCACTTGCCTTTGCAGCTCCTTGGTCTCATCCGAATTAGTACGATAAGTTGGCTTGTTGGGTAAAAATGCTCCTAGCACCAAGTCAATCTTATGCTCGCTGCCTTGAATGGGAGGCAATCCACTTGGTGTCTCCTCCGGAAAGATATCTTCGAATTCCTGCAAGAGAGGGGTAACAACATATTTCTCACCATGTTTCCTCGTCCTTAAAACTTGAAGCAAACAATTCCACTTGGACGATTAGTAGGCTTAACCGAATTGACATGGGTTTTCGATATACCTTGAGGCGTTTTGCCTCGGATAAAGGGGTTTGGGCTGGTCTCGTCCTTCTTGTTGTAGTTCGGCTTCAAGGTTGAATTGGAAGAAGCCACGGTAGGCCTCCTTCCCATGCCATTTCTATTCGATTAGTTGTGGCACTTGAATAGGGCCTCCATGTCTCGTTCCCAATCCAAATAAGCATCCGGATCAGCCTTTCTCGCGAACTTTGTTACCGTGATCTTGAGGCTATTAATGACATCGTCGACTTCTTGATTGTTCCTTTGTGGCCTCATTGCTTCGTTGGCCCTAGCTTCGGTTAAGGTGGCTAAAGCTTGGGTGATGGTGGCTAATTGAGCCTTCATATGGTGTATCCTGTCATTCATCATTGTAAATGATTAAGGTTAGAAAAAGGCCTCACAAACTCTCAATAATGAACCTCACCACTCTTGATTTTACCACTCGTGTTTCAAACTATAAGATAAATTGAACTTAATGGATAGAAATTTCAGAAACAAAGTCAAACAATCGTTTAAGTAGTTAGACACTTTTTCGAAGCTCAACTATGAACGAGTTATTTTGAACTCTAGGTGATACAACAAACTGTGGCCCGAGTTAGGGCAATTCAGGCTCTTTGTTAAGGAATTTGTAAACCAAAGAACAAGAAAATGATACAAGGAATCGATAAGTTCCTAGAATGCCAACTATCTACCCCTCCCTTCAAGATTGATTAACGTGGTGATGTGGGTTTTAGCTTTTGAATTTTTGGTCAATTATGGCTAACCCTTTGAGCTAACTTAAATTTCCCACACTTTTATCCACCACTTACACGTTTTAGAATGACCAAAAAGAAGAAAGATATTCCCCACACTTATTGCCATTAGTGCTCAAAACTGGTAAGTGCAAGATCACACAAAAAGACGAAATTATTGATATAAGTTTTTCCTCAAATGGTGCTTAACAAATCGGCAATCAAGTGACTGATATAAAAAAGGAAGCTTGATATCCGAATTCCCACAATTAGTTAGGAGAATCGGCTCTTGTTGCTTCAAAAGAGGAACAAACAATATCGGCTTACCTCTTTTCAACGACTTCTTGGTATTTTGGCCGAATTACTCTCCTTTTTTTAAGCTTTTTCTACTATCAATCTATATATGAACGAAATTGAGATATAAGATACACGTCCAAGAGTTTATACCACGCTCTGATACCAAGCTGATACGAACTACACCAACTTGTGATGAAACCTAATACCAAATGCTTAGTAGTTCAGAAAATGAAATAAAAAAAATACAATATGGAATTCAAACTTGGACTCGTTAGCTATAAAGGAGCTACGAACCCAAAGTGTTTAGGTGAATGGTGCCATGAAACCAAGGATGATTGCCTTGATATCGATAAACCCTCTCTTATGAGCTAAACAATAGAGTGCAAAAACATAAAGGAAATGAAAGAGCAATGCTCAGAAATTCTTATTGATCAAAAACTATCTTCCAAGTAAGTACAAACGGCTTCATTATATAATAGAGGGATGGCTGAAACCCTCCCTAAACCCCAAGAAATTTGGCCACCAACACTAGTGGCTTGGAAATCACTAGTTAACTAAAGAGTCAAAGCTAACCTTAAAAGAAAAAGCCCAAAATAGTTCGGGTCCAACCCCGTTATGAACAAAACATGATTTTGGACGAGTTCTCATTTGGACATCAAGTCCAATTTGGCCATCTAGGGTATCAACATCAAATCCCTTAATGAAAGGCTCAAAATATAATGTTGAAATCACTATTGGGCTGAAAACGGGCTGACTGTGGCCGACTAATGCTGATGTTGTTGGGCTGATGTCGGGCTGACTGATGTTGATTGATGACACTAGAATTAACATGATTATCATCCCCGTTTAAGCGACATTTCATTGCTTGAAACACAGTTTTAGGGGTAGTCTAGGGTGTTATCACTCTTTTGTACTATTTCCTACTAATTTGGTTACTTTGACCCGGTTAGGGTCTATTTGATGTGTTTTCTAGTGTCTGGTTGAGTACACAAGTTTACACTTGTCAAATAAGGAGCCATTGGACATGTGCGGGAAGCGATGGAACCTCAAGGAATGACTCAGAATCAAAACAAGAATCAAAATCGGTCAAAGAATGATCAAAGCACCTGCCCAGCACTAATATTCTTGGTGAGAATCTCTAATTTCCTCGCTGAGAACCCATTCAATAACTAATCAAAACTCTCGTCGAAGGAAAGCAGCAGCTTGTGAAGATGTTCTCGGCGAGAACATTCAAAGTTCTCGCCGAGAACTTATGAAAGAAACATCAGAAAGACTCGTTGAGAATGCTGAATTATATTACATATAAGTTCTTGGCGAGAACTTAAGGATTCTCGCCGAGAACTCCCCTCTTTTCCAACACTGAATCGGAAAACCTATATAAGGAGGAGCGGCGCAAGTTAGAATCCAGACATCATTCAATACACAATACACTTTTCAGAATCAAGACTTCAGAGCTTAGGGAAAGAGTTTAGAGAGCATCGAAGAGTTCCCAGAGAGATCTTGACACCATCTTCCCACCTCGAAGTACCTGGAGCTAGGAGTGAAGATTCCCAAAATTCGGAGCTTCGCCGGAGTCCTCAGAATTAGGTTTTACAGTTTCTATATGTTCTCCTTTTGTATGATGAACTCCTCTGTTGCTTTTGATTCTTCTGTTATCAACATGAGTAGCTAAACTCATTTAAACTTAGATTAGATGAACCCTAAGTGACCCGGGGCTTTAAAGCGGTCACGAATCTGCGGTAATTAGATTCAAATTCAGACATTTTCTCTTGCATGATTGTTTTGTTCTTCGTTTTCTGTGTTTCTTGTCTAACATGATCACTTAGATTAGATTCGTGTTAAGATAAGGATAGTGACGAACGTCCGCCTTACTTTAGAACATCAAATCAATCAATTGACCTATTCAATGGAGTGTGCCTTTCATAGGAACCATTTATGGTTAATCCGCTTCTAGAGTAACTCATTAAACTTATAATTAATTGCACCAGTTAGTTCTTCGTTGCAGAAGTGAACGCACGGATGGTTAATTAATCTTGGTAGTTAGATCTGATAGAGCGAACGTTCGCGGAACTTAGACCTAAGGGTAAGGAGTTATGGTGGTGTCTGAGAACTGAATGAATTATGATTGAAAGTCGTCGGCCTTGTGATCGCCAATGTCCTGGTGATCTTAGGGGGACTCGAATCTAAGCTTTGTCTATCAATTCGTTAAGTCAAACCCAATCAATCAATCTGTCTTTAATTCCATTTTAATTTCCTTGTTTATTAAATTAGAAGTCGTGGAACTCACATCATGCACAACTTGTTTAATAACCCGAATAAATTGTCAATTCTTTGAGTAAATGATTGGAACCGTGGAATATGATCTATCCTACTTTTGTAGGTTAGTATTTGATACCATGTTTTACATGTTATCACTGATGGGCCGATGTCGAGCTGACTGATGCCAACTGATGCTGATGTTGCTCGGCTGATGCTTGACTGATTTTGGCCGACGTTGGGCTGATTTTGGCCAATGTTGGGCTAACTTCGGATTGTTTCAATTCCAAGAAAATAGTTTCCACCATCCTTGTTGAAATTTCTTCTCCAATTCTTCATGCTTGGACAGACTTGATGCCTCTACGTAAGTGTTAATCTATCTCTTGAAGGTCTTGACTTGGCTCCGAGTCAAAGGTTGATCTGGTCTAGTCCAAGGTGTAACCGATCCTTTTGCCCCAGATGAATTGAAATATGTCATGTTTTATCCCCCATATTTGATACGTAATCGAGTGGTATTTGAGTGTTAATGTTTTCCTATGAATAGTTTTAATCAATTTTATGATAATTCATATTAATTTACCTATCGGGATCCTTGCGGTCCATTTTCACATTTTCCAAGACGTTTTTGATGAGTTTTCAGGTCATACCGCTACTAAGTTCACGTTAACACAAAACCACATACTCAAACGGTGGTCGAATCGGAGTCCAAACGCTCAAGATATCAAGTTCTAAAGTATAACGCTATGATAGGTCGCAGTTTGAAGGGTTAGCGTAATTACAACGCTATGCTAGGTGAGAAAAAAGAGCTAGCGAAGCGTTAGTGAACCTTGGCATGTAAATGGCGTGCAAACGGCATGAAAATGGCATGCACGCCAGTTACACGCTGCCCCTTGGACAAATTTCTATAAATTCATATTTTGGAAACCTAAAAGACATACTTCGTTGCCAGCTCATTTTTTATGAGCACTCCCATCCTCCAGCACTTGGAAAACCCTCTCGGAGTCCAAAAATCATCTTCCTATCATTATCCTTCATTTCCCACATCAAATAAATAGTAGATGGAGATCCAGATTCATCCCAACACGAAGAAATCGGTGGAGCTTTTCATCTTTCTCTTTTTTTAGGTCGTATTTCTCAGATCTTCATCATGTACTGCTGTAACTGAAACCTTAGGGGGACTGATGAATGATTACATTCTCATACTTTGGATTCATTTTGGTATAATTCAAGTTCAGTTGTGATTCTGACATATGTGTTCTTCTTCTCCTATTTCTTGTTTCTCAGACAAAGATTCATGATTTGGGTTGATCGTTTTATTTAGTAATGCCTTGATTCAAGTGTTTGTCTGATGGAGTGTTGCAGTTCAACGTTATGCATAGATTTGATCATACTTGTGATTAATGTTGAGTTCTATTTGACTCTATCCAATGAGCTTAGGATTTGTTTCGATGTTATGTTGAAAGATCTCGCATGGCTTGTTAGAACTGTTTTTAGTCCGAAGTTTTGTATTCATGATTTATGAACCCGAAAGGGGAAACTTGTTTCACCCTTATTTTATCCAACTTGTGTTTTGTCTTTGCGCACTTTGAACTATTCGTTGTCAAACCCTACTTCCATGCTCTTTGAGTTTGTGCTTGAGTTAGCCCGTTATAGCTTGAGCCATCCTTGTCTTGAGATTGTGATTGCAAAGTGTGTGTGTTTAGTTTGTTTCACCAATTTGAACACCTCTCTCAGAACTGAGTAATCCGGACAAAGGAGACCCTCAGGAATACGAGCCTGGCCAAAAGCCAGGTACCTTTGGTCACGCTTTCTGCGACGATCAGTTGCTAATAGATTATACCATGGTAGTCTTGAAGAGTGCCCAGCCACGCACATTGAGAACTTCATTGAGCTCTGCAATACCTACAAGCAGTAGAGAGTTTCAGCGAATGCTATTCCCCTCATGTTGTTTCCCTTCTCACTTATGGGAGTAGGAAAGAGGTGGCTCAATAGTAAACCTGGTGGAACTTTGACCAATTGGATGCAGCTTGCCCAAGCATTATTGGAGGAATTCTTTCCTACCTCCAACACTTCAGAATTTCAGAAGAGGACTGCGGGATTCATGCACTACAACAAACACATCAAATGGGGGGGCAAAACTGAAAATATAGGGGAGGAATGCCCCCTAATTAATCTAATTAATTTAGTCGGGGCGCTACCTCACCCCCCCTAAATTCATCCTTGCAACCTACTAAAGTATCCCTAACTAGGGACATTTTTTCGGGGGCGAAGGAATCCGACAAAAAATAGTCGGGGGCGTGGCCCCTGACAAAAATACGGGGGGCATTTAGTCGGGGGCCACACCCCTCACTAATCTTGTCGGGATTTATAATATATATATATATATATATATACATTTATATTTATATGTAAATATATTATATTATATATATATATATATAATATATTTTATTATTATTTTAATTTTTAATTATGAAATATGGAATAAAAAATATAGAATAATTATTTTATTTTATTTATATATAATATAAATACATACATTTATAATAAAAATATATATATATAATAATAAGTATTACATATATATTAAATAATATAGAAAAATTATTTTATTATCTAATGGTCGTTGGACGGCGGTGGTGGTGGTGGACGACGACAGCGACGGTGGTTGTAGTTGTAGTAGTGGTGGTGGTGGATAGTGGTGGTGGTGGCGGCGGTGGACGGCGACGATGGTGGTAGTCGTGGTGGCGACGGCGGTGGATAGTGGTGGTGGCGGACAGCGGCGGCGGCGGATGGCGGATGGCGAAGAACGATGGCGACGGCTTTAGTTAGTTGAGAAATTGAGAGAGTTTTTTTTCAATATCACTCCTTTCGGAGGAGTAATAACGGTAGCAAGAAAGAGAGGGGAGGAGGGGAAGTGGACAGGGGAGAGAGGAAGGGGGGTGGGGGATTTGAAATCAAAGAGAATCAAACCAAGAAGAAAATGAGGTTCTCGGGCCATTAAGGAAACTTTGAAAATTAATCAATGTGGATGGATGAAGATGATTAAGGAGCAAAATTTGTGGGCCTAAACAAATTAATCATTAAGGAGGGAGGGAGGTGATTAAGGAGCAAAATTTGGGGCCTAATCAATAAGGAGGGGGTGATTAAGGAGCAATTTGGGGCCTAAATCAACTTGGGAATGGGAATAGATGTTAATTGAGTTGGATAAAAAGGAAATCTTTTAATGCCTTTGAATAAAGAAAATCAAATAAAAAACCAACCGAAAAAGTTTGAGCAGGGGTGGTTTGACCGGGGTTAGGCAGCTTGAGAGTTCAAGGCTAGCTGAAAAGGGAGCCGGAGGAGGTCCGTTTGAGAGTCAGGTGATCGATCTCACTCTCCGATGAGAGAGAGAGAGAGAGTGATGTGAACCGCTGCAACCGTGGGCAGACGACCCTTAAACACTGCAAGTTGAGACCGTGCAACGAGGTAGAACCGTCGGGAACCGGGGGCGGATAAGTACTTTGACCCGTCGGCTATATAACAGCCGGGAACCAGAAGTGTCCAGTCGATGACGCCACACCAAGAGATGGATGCTCTTGATGATAAGTTGGGGCCTTCAGTATCGCAACATGCAGAAACAACAAGCCAGTGGCATGACGGCGGCGGGCAGTAAAAGGCCGGCGACGGCGTCGGGCAGTGACTCGTCAGGTAAGACGGCGACGGCGACGGGTAGTGGAAAGGCGGCGGCGTCGGGCGGTGGTGCGGCGGCGGGCAGTGGAGATCCGGCGGCGGCGGGTGGTGGGAAGCCGGCGGCGTCGAGAATCATCACGTCGGGGCAGCCAGGGTCGGGTAGGACCGGGGCTGAGCGTCGGCCAGGGACGCGCCGGACTCGTGGTCGGGGGCCACGTCGGGGGGCCTTGGGTAGCAACTGGTCGGGGCCGGGTGCTAGGGCGGTCAGGGCCTGGTCGGGCAGGGTAGCGCCAGGTGCCGGGGTGCTAGGGCTGAGCGGGTAGCGCCAGTCGGGGCCGGGCGCCGGGGCCTGGTAGGGCAGCACCGGGACCGGGTGCTGGGTCGCCGAAGCTGGGTGGGTAGCGCCAGTCTGGGCCGGGCGCTGGGGCGCCGGGGCCTGGTCGGGCAGCGCCGAGGTGGGGGCCGTGCGCTGGGGCGCCGGGGCCTGGTTGGACAGTGTCGGGGCTGGGGCCGAGCACTAGGGTGCTGGGGCCTGGTCGGGCAGCGCCGGGGCTGGGGCTGAGCGCTGGGGCGCTGGGGCCTGGGGCAGCGCCGGGGCTGGGGCCGAGTGCTGGGCGCTGGGGCCTGGTTGGGCAGCGCTGGGGCTGGGGCCGAGTACTGGGGCGCTGGGGCCTGCGGTAGCGCCGATGCTGGGGTCGAGCTCTGGGGCGCTGGGGCCTGGTTGGGTAGCGTCGAGCCAGGGCCGGGACTAGGGCTGGTGCCGGGGTAGGGGCCGGGGCTGAGGCCGGGGCTGGTGTCGGGGCTGAGGCCGGGGCGCCGGGTGCTAGGGTTTTAAAAGTGAACCCTGCAAACTTTTTGAGACCCTCGGGCTTAACTTCTTCTCCTTCATCAGACTCCTCTTCTTCTTCCTTCTTCTCCTCTTCTTCATCGTCCGTCTCGATTCCTCCTTCTCTTACCACCATCGTCTGTTGGTTAGGGCAGTCCCTTGAGATGTGTCCTCTACCTTGACACTTAAAACATACAATTCCACTAGGACGTTGGTTAGAATTCTGAACCATAGAAGTAGGTTGGGCAGATGTTACCGGTGGTGCCGAACCCCTAGGGTTAGGGTTTGGTCGTGCACTTGAGCCTCGGGGCTGGTCGGGCTTCCATGGGGCTTGGCTTGTGACCGAGCCTTTCCACGGGGTAGTGGCCGATCTTCTGGGGTAGCCTCTCCTCAACTCCCTCTCCACACGGTTGGCTAGGCCCTTAAGATCCTCGTAGTCAACGTAGTTAAGTAGGTTGACTTGATGCATGATCTCGGGGTGTAGCCCACCCACAAACCAGGCTATCTTCGCTTCAGGCTCTTCTCTGAGGTCGAGTCTAGCTACCAACATCTCTATCTCCTTGGTGTATTGCTCCACGGACATGGTGCCTTGCTTTAAGTTCCGGAGGGATGTGTGTAGGTCTCGGGTGTAGGTGCTAGGAACGAACTTCTTCCTCATGATCCTCTTGAGGTCTCGCCACGATTCGATAGGGTCCTCCTTGTCTCTTTGGACCCGTCCTTTGAACTGGCTCCACCATAGGGCAGCATAGTCAGTGAATTCAAGGGTGGCAAGGATTACCTTCTTACGTTCGGAGTAGTGGTGGCACTCGAGGAAATCCTCCATACTTCTTTCCCAATCTAGGTACTCGTCGGCATTGTATTTGCCAGCAAACTTTGGCACGGTGAGCTTGAGGTTGCTCAAGTCATCGTCAATTTCCTGAGCTAGTCGTTGGGCTCTCCTGTTCAGGCCTTCAGGGCTGTCCTCTCGGCGCTCATCTCGTCCTCTCTCGGCTTGAAGCTGAGCTAGGGTTTCTTGGACGGCGGCCATGGTAGCTCCAAGGTTCCGAAGGCTGCCTTCCACGTTGGCTAGTCTCTCGTCTGCCATGTTTAGTACTATCGAACGGAAGCAGTTTTCTATCCCCTCTTCTTAGAAATAAACTTACAACGAAAGGAAATAACTTGGCAAGGTGGCCTTGCTTTCTTTTCTTTTTCTTTTCTTATAACTCGAAACTGAAATTAAAATAGAAGGGAATTTTCGAATCAATTTTCTAAAGAAAGCAGTAAAGGATATGAATCGAGGTGAACCTGGAGACTGGGATAGATTGTGGTCCGTGAGCTGAACCGTGCTCTGATACCAACTGATGTGAACCGCTGCAACCGTGGGCAGACGACCCTTAAACACCGCAAGTTGAGACCGTGCAACGAGGTAGAACTGTCGGGAACCGGGGGCGGATAAGTACTTTGACCCGTCGGCTACATAACAGTCGGGAACCAGAAGTGTCCAGTCGATGACGCCACGCCAAGAGATGGATGCTCTTGAAGATAAGTCGGGTCCTTCAGTATCGCAACATGCAGATACAACAAGGTTTCAAGAACTGAGTTCTTTCAAAAAGGGGGTTTATTTCATCAAAGTTGTTTTTTTTACAAGGGTGGCCGGCGGCCTCCTTATATAGGTGAGGGAACAAGCTCTCCTCCCTAATTACTACTTCTAAATAATAATAAAATAAAGTGTCCTATTCCTAAATAGTCTCCTAAAACCCCTAAATAATCCTACTAAAAACGAATAAACCTAAAATAATAGTTGTAGTCTTTAAAGCAGAATAAAAGACCTAAATTAGGTCAAAAACCCTAATCTGGCCGCGTACGGCTGCTCGGGCCGGTTGGGCGCGTGTGGCGGCCCGGTGGGCTTGACCGGCCGAACGTCGGGCTTGACTCGGGTGGCGGACGCAGGCTTCGGCTTCGGGCGGGCTCAGTGACCGGACTTCTTGTCCAAAAGATATGTTCTTCATGCCCGGTTCCATAAAACTCCTTTGATCGGCCCGGTTGCCGGTTTAGGGCTTGTGGCTGTTCTCCTCTTGGACCTTCTTTCTTTCCGCTCGGGCCTTCTTCTTAAGCTTCAGGTAGGCCTCCAGGTAGCTTTGGACGTAGCTCTCCGTGGTCAGCCCAAGTGTCATGCTTCGAGGCCAAGGACTCCAAGTCTTCTCATGCCTCGGCTCAGGTTCAATCTTTGACAGCTCTCCTCTTCAGGCCAAGGGTTCTTGGGCTCTCTTCCTTCTGTACTCAAGAAATGCTTCTAGAGGGTCACTCAAAGAACCGACTTCTTGTTCAGGGCTCTTGGAGGTCAGACTAGGAGCGGGCTGAAGCTTCTCTTCGATGCTAGGGCTTATACCCTCGGCCAACAGCATGGCTTGGGACAGCATTCCATTCCTTGGAGTCTTTCTACCTGCAAGTGAAGGATTTAGTCGATATTTCTTGTCATACCTTGGCTTTAGGGCTCGAGGATGGCCTTCCCTTGGATTCATGCGCTTCTTAAGAGGCCCTAGGGTCTTGCCTAGGCCAGGGGATCCTGGTGGGGTGTAGGAATACCGGTTGGCATCAGGGCAGCATTGTTGGATCATATCAGAGAGGGAAGGACTAACTGAAAAATCGCAACATTCTGGTGAAAAATGAGGCACTGAGGTCACGACAGGGATTACGAGACCAAAAGGTCTCCACCTTAGAAACTAGGGACCAAAGTCCCGACGTATGAATGCAAATACAACTTTGATAAAATAAAGGAAAACACTACTATGAACCCTAATTGACGGGCCGTATTGGTCAAAATCTGCAGAAGCTGATGTAACAGCTACCGATTGAATTAAATCATAAAAGATTTACAGAGAGATGGATCAAGGAAAGGAAGAAGTAGAATGGTTAATGAACCCAATGTTATCCTCTATAGCCTCTTCTCTATGAACATCAATCAGCGCAACAAATTTCCTCAAATTCGATCCTCCAGCAGCTGTTGATGCTAAAGAAGAAGAAGAAGAAAAGCGTCTGCGCTTCAAATAGATTGCTTTTGCTTTAGTCAGCTTGTCGTTCAAGCCCCTGAAGAATCCCCTTCCTGGGAAAATCTGATCTGTTCTGCAGATTCTGAAGCTTGAACAGCTTCTTCTGCTTCTGCTGTCTATCAAGTTGCGACAGCTCATCAGCTTCTAGTTCCCTTCCTCCAATCTCCATTGCTGGTTGTCCGGCACAAAAGCGAGATACCGACGAGGGGGACAGAGCATATCGAAGTGGATGACACGCACGCCCAGCAGACTCATAATCAATGGTGCCAATAAACAGCATCAGGAAGGTGATCACGATTTCAAAAGTCAATATACACAAAATGAAACAAAACAACCATTAATCTAACTTAATAGATAATAAACAACAAACTGACCTCTCACAAATGATGAAACCTACAAATACAGATGAAGCAAAAGCGTACAGACATAGAAAGGGAGGGAAACAAGTAGCCAAACGTAATCCAATCTAAACATTTCAAATCCAGAACCAAAAAACACCACCAAAGGAAAACCAATCCAAACATTTCAAATTCGGAACCAAAATTCACCGTTTCGTTTAAGCAATCAACGACACTACTCAGCAGATCTGCGGAACCAGTGACTAAAAGACGGAGAAACAAACAACAATCTCCACAAATCAAACACCAAATCACACAGATCAACAAGTAGACACGTCACAAGCCGAAAATTAACCGAAATCGAAAATCTACCACGCCGGAGAAGATCAACAGACAGAGAGAGAAATAGAGACGAAAGCATAATGGTTTTCGTTCGAATCCAGGAAATCAACGAACACATTCCAGACCTAAACTAAGAAATACAGATAAAGAGAAAGGAAATGCAGAGAGAGGTAAGACCTTGCTGACAGGATTCTCGATCTATAGCGCCGACAGAGGCTGAGCAGGGAAATCATTGTTCCTATCATGTCGGCGTTGTCGTAGTTGACGATATCCGAGGCCGCAGTCCTGATTCCGCCGTAGAACCTGGAGAGGTCATCCCTGCTGATCTTCCCGTCTTGATCCGCATCGATGACGTCGAACGCCGATTTCAAATCCGGAGTCTCTAGAAATGGAGCTTGACGAGATGAAAGAGTTAGGAAAATGACTAAAAGTCTTAAAATTGAGAGAGTTGAAGGAGAGGAGAAATGAAGAGAATGGGGATGATGAGAAAATTTAAGGAGGAATACTATTTTTTGTCGGGGGCACACCCCCGACTAAATGAGTGGATTAGTCAAGGGCGTGGCCCCCGACAATAAAGCCCCCGACTAAAATAGTCAGGGGCATTATTGTTGGGGGTCGCGCCCCCCATTAAATACTCATTTAATGGGGGGGGGTGCGGCCCCCGACAATAAAGCCTCCGACTCCCCTGACTATTTTAGTCGGGGGCCCCCTCCGACTAAAATTGTCAGGGGGCTTTATTGTCGGGGGCCACACCCCCGACTAAATGTGTAATTATATTTAATATAGTATTTAGTCGGGGGCGTGGCCCCCGACAATAAAGCCCCCGACTAAAATAGTCAGGGGAAATATTGTTGGGGGTCGCGCCCCCTATTAAATGTGTATTTAGTGGGGTGCGCGGCCCCCGACTAAATACTATAAATATAATTACACATTTAGTCAGGGGTGTGGCCCCCGACTATTTTAGTCGGGAGCTTTATTGTCGGGGGTCACACCCCGACTCAACCAATCAATTAGTTAGGGGCCAGGCCCTCAACAAATTGCCCCCGGCTATATTTGTTGGGGGCTATACGCCCCCGACCATTGTTGGCCAGCCACCGACTATAATTGTCGGGGGCATTTGGCCCCCGACTATTTATGGGTTTTGTTGTAGTGACGCAGCTAGATGATGAATCGTTGTTGACCGCTGGTACAGATTCCAAGAGCTCTTGAGAGCTTGCCCACATCATGCATTTGGAGATGTACAACTTGCCAATTTCTTTGGCACTGGTTTAAATGATGAGACAACGATGAGGGTGAATCAGTTGGTGCAAGGCGATGTTTCTGCTCTGTCTCCAGTAGAGGCTCTTTCTCATTATGCCGTAGTTGCGAAGTAGATTAGAACATGAACGAGGAGAGTTACTGTTCGTGATTCTAGTAAGGGAGACATCACTTCTTTACAATCCTTGGTTGATTCTCAAGCTGCTGAGTTGAAGAAGCTGCAGCAACAAGTTGATAGCATGTCATCTGGACATTCTAAGTCTGGAAGTTCCTCATCTGGATGTTCTTTCAAAGAAGTGAAGAGTTGTAACTACTATGGTGATCCTCCTCATCCACAGAACGCTTGTCTCACATACCGTGGAGCCAAAACTTTCAAGAACCGTTGTGGATAGTGCGGGACTTGCACCTATAATGGTGGCACATGTCACAACTTTGGAAGCAACTTTCTCTTAAATAGTGAGGAGCTCCACTTTGTCTCTTTGAGGTAGCGGCTATGGGGGATATAGGTAGTCCAGGAAAACCAAAAATAGTCATCCCTAGAGTTTAAGGGGAGATCACGCCTCAATAGGAAGGGATAACAACAGGATAGCTAGCACTGAGGAGCCATCGACTAGGGAAATTATGAAATGATTGGACAGAATTAATGGAGTCAAAGAACGAATTGAGGCTTGGAGGAATGGAAAGAAAGTATGACATGTGATTTGCAGCCGCAGGAACACAGATCAAAAATCAGTTCGCACAATCTATGAGGATAGAAAGTTAACTAGCTAATTTGAGAATGCCTAGGCGGGAAGCCTAAGTCGTGACTACTCGCAATGTTTAAACCGCTTGCAGCACATTCACCTGCAATTGACAAAATGACAGCTCTTGACAAAGTAGTAGTTGGCATTCCTCTCAAAATTGAAATGGAAGCAACTGCAGAACCAAGTGTGGAAACCACTCAACCACTTCCACCACCAAAAGCAAGTGCTCCTCCCCTTTTTGTACCGCGGATCCCATTTCCTAACAAGGTCCGGAAACAGGTTATGGATGAGCAGTTCGCTAGGATTCTCGCCATCCTAGAAAGGCAGCAAGTGAGTATACCATTGCTCACCCTCATCACATCAAACCCGAAGTATGTGAAGTTCCTAAAAGACATTTATCTCGGAAGGGTGAGATCAAGATTGTGGATGCAGTTTCTCTCAATGAAGAGTGCTCAGATATTCTAACAAAGAGACATGCACCTAAAAAGCTTAAAGACCCAGGAAGTTTCTTTTTACCTACTCTGTTGATTCCTTGCTTGTTAATAAAAGTTTAACTGATCTTGGCGCTAGTATCAATGTCATGCCTACCTCTATTTTCAATCAATTAAAATTAGGCAATCTTAAACCTACAACCATGAATATTGTGCTTGCTGATAAAACTATTAGGTTGCCTAAGGGAATTGTGGAAGATGTTTAGGTCAAAGTCGGTCCTTTTGATATTCCAGCTAATTTTGTTGTTATTAGCACTGATGATGTTGACTCCACTCTAATCCTGGGCCGTCTGTTCTTAGCTACCAGAGGCGCTCTTATTGACGTTAAGGATGGTAGGCTAACTCTAAGGGTCATGGATAGAGTGTAGTTTTCAAGATTTCTAATGGAATGAAATATCCCCACCTACTTGAAGATTTAGTTCAATCTATTGATATTGTAGAAGATGACGCGGCCTCTAGTACTTCTGATGTGTGAGTTCATCATGCGTAGGAGACTCCAACATTTTCTTTAGTTTCACAGACTTCGCAAGAACTCAGGAATGCAGAATCCGAATTCCAGCCTGAAAAGGAAGAGAAGTTGGTGATTAGGGAAAAGAATTTGAGGATCCTATACATGAAGGGTCACTTGTTTGCTTCGGGAAAAGACTTCCTATGAAGAACCGCCCACTCTTGAATTAAAGAAACTCCCAGACCACCTTGAGTATGCTTTTCTGGAAGGAGAAGCAAGTTTATCAGTTATAATCAGCTCTCATTTGACCATCGACCAAAAGAGAGAGTTGGTTAATCTTCTAAAAGGGCATGAAGAGGCCATTGCTTGGAAGTTGGCTGACATTAAAGGAATTGATCCTTCTTTCTGCACGCATCACATTAACCTGAAGGAAGAGTACAAACCAGTTGTGCAACCTCAGAGATGCCTTAATCCAAACATGTAGGAGGTGATCAAGAAATAAGTAGTGAAACTACTTTATGCAAGTCTCAATTATGCCATCTCCGATAGTCCTTGGGTTATCCCAACTCAGGTTGTACCAAAGAAGGGAGGGATGAAAGTTGTTGATAATGAGAAGGGAGAGCTTAGCCCGACAAGGACAGTTACAGGATGGAGGGTCTACATTGATTACAAGAAGTTGAATGATGCAACGAGGAAGAACCATTTCCCTCTTCACTTCATTGATCAGATGTTGGAGAGGATCATTGCAACGAGAAAGGATAAGTTTTACTGCTTTCTTGACGGCATGTCTAGTTATTTCCAAATACCCATTACTCTACAAGACCAGGAAAAAATGACGTTCACGTGCCCTCATGGAACTTTTGCTTACCGAAGGATGCCTTTTGGACTATGTAATGCGCCTACTACCTTTCAGAGATGCATGTTGGCAATCTTTGACAGGCTGGTTGAAGAAGTAGTGGAGGTCTTCATGGACAACTTCTCTGTTCATGGGGATTCTTTTTCACTTTGCCTCTCCAACCTCAAGAAGGTTCTAATGCGTTGTGAGGATACACACCTTTCCCATGACCAAGTTTCTTGAAAAGAATGTTGAATTCAAATTCAATGAAGATTGCCTAAAGGCTTTTGATTGTCTGCAGGGAAAGCTGCCCTCTGCACCCATCCTGATTAGTCCAAATTGGGAATTACCATTTGAGCTAATGTGTGATGCAAGTGACTTTGCTTTAGGAGTGGTTCTTGGCTAAAGACTGGATGGAAGTTGCATCCAATTTACTTCGCAAGCAAGACTCTCAACGATGCTTAGAAGAACTATACTACCACCGAAAAGGCCATTTTTTATCCCCTGGATAAGTTAAGGCAGTATCTAATTCTGTCTCATACTACCATTTTCAGTGACCATACAGCTCTGTGATTTCTTATGGCGAAGAAGGGTGTTAAGCCAAGACTAATCTGATGGATTCTACTGCTCTAAGAGTTTGATATCACCATACAAGATAAGAAGGGAGCATAGAATGTTGTAGTTGATCATCTTTCTCGCCTTGAGGGATCAAACTTGAGTGAGTTAACCTGTTTAGAGATTGGCGACTCGTTCCTGAAGAGCAGCTGATCGGCGCAATCAATGCCATTGAGACAAAGGGGGATCCTTGGTATGCTGATATGGAAAACCACATTTGTCATGGAATCTTACCCAAGGACCAAACAATTCAGATCGCAAGCACTTGGTAGCAATGAGCAAGCACTACTTCTGGGACGAGCCATACATCTTCCGAATAGGGGGAGACAGAGTCATCAGACGACAATTGTTAAAATCATCATCTAGAGAATCAACCTCAGATTTTAACGCTGTAGATTTCTTTTTGTATTCTTCTACTTCATCTTCTCTTTTAATCAGTTCATCATAAGTGATAAGTGGGGCAATAATATCATCTATATTCGTTGTAGCAAGATCTTTTGATTCTTCAATAGTTGTTATCTTTTGTTCCACTGTTTATGCAAAGACTAGAGAATTTTCCTAATAAGATCTTGATTTTCATAATTTTAACCAAGACTATCTAATTGATTGACAATACTTCGAAATCTATTATACATGGCAGAAATGGACTCTTCTTGATTCATCTTAAACAGCTCAAATTCATGCTTTAACATGTTAATCCTAGAAGTTTTGACAAGAAAAGTACCTTCATAACTAACATGGAGTTTATCCCAGATTTCCTTAGTAGACTTGCATCCTGAAACTCTATTGAATTCTTCTTGATCTATGGCATAGTACATAATATTCATAGCTTAAAAATTTTGTTGAACCTTTTTTAAATCATCATTATCCCACTGGTCTTCATCAGGTTTGACATCAAGTGGACCCTTAGTCACAATTCTCCAGAGCTTTCGATTGATTGTCTTGATGAACAGTTGCATCCTATTCTTCTTGTAGCCATAGTGAATTCCCTCAAATCTTGGAGGATGATTCGGGGAAAACCCATCAGCAAGAAACACAAAGTTCTCTCGACTAGAACTCATTTTGTCAGCAAACAAGACTTAACAACAGAGAAAAAGAGAGATAGTACTTGTGATCGATCACCAACAATCGTTTAAATGTCGCTTCTTGGTGACCGACTCTGATATTACGTGAAGTTAATTCCAGTTCCAATCCAACTGGCGTTGATTGAATCACTGTTGTTTCCTAAACACCCTCAGCTAAACAAGCAAGGCATGTGACCTAAACAACTAACAATGGGCTTATACGAAGGCCTTTTCAACAATCACACTCAACACTGAATCACTGTTGAAGAACACTGCTGGGAAGAAACCTTTCATCAGTTCTGCAGCATCAATATAGCTGCAGATGATCACAGAGAAATAGTGTAGGAAGTAAAATGCAAAAAGTAAATGACACTAGTTTTTTTTATCGTGGTTTGGCCAATGTAGCCTATTCCACATCCCAAGAGAAGGATTCCCTTGAGAGTGTGGTGATTCAAAACTTCGAATCGGTGAAATCTTGAACTAAGAGTACACCGTTGATTTCTCCCTGAAATCAAATAGCTACATTTACCTAGTTCCCCACTAAACGATAGTAGCCAACGGTACTCATAGTTCTCTCTTTGTAATGCACTATATCTTTCCGACTATACATAGCTCTAAAAAGTCTACTTTTACATTGTGTGATTGCACTGCTTTGTTAGTTTTATAGGAGCAGAGACTTGTGCATTGAAGACTTGAAAGTAAGACTACCGTTGAGGTTGTAGCCGTTGGAGAATTGCCTTCTTTGCTCTTGTAGTGCCTTGTTTCCTTTTTGAACGACTACTCTATTCCTGAAACAAAACCAAACAGATCAAGTGCAACAAGGGAAGCAGCAAATAAGGTAAGGCGTTTCATATCAACTAATAAAGTGGAATTAAGGATTCAACATACTCATGTGTTTGATAGCCTCATTCGGATTCATCATCAACTTGATCATGGTCCAATGTCTTGGTCATGACCGTAAACACCTTCCTGTGAGAAACAAAGAAGAAGAAGAAGAATTTAGGTCTGAATCCATCAGCGGTTGTTCCTTCTCTCTGTCCATTTTGAATAATCCAAGTCCAAACAATGTTTACCACAAAAGAGATAAGGGAACACATGAATTCTAGGGTTTGGGAGGCTTCTGATTAGATTATATAGATATAAGATTTATCATTATTCGAGACACCAGAGTATGAAATAATTAAATATAAGTCAAGTCGAGTTAGCAAATCTAAGCTATAAGGCTACAATTATAAAAGAATGATAATGATTTTCTTAGTTTGTCATAAACAGGTCCAAGCAGAAGCTGTTAGCAAACACCTGTCTTGCCACCTTAAAGAAATTGCCTTTCCATCATCCTTCTGGAAAACCCTAAACCCTCCTCCACCACCACCACCACTAATCTCAACGTCATCAACCTCCACGGTAGGTCCATAATGTGCCCTAATCTTCAACAATAGCTTGGCCTGAATCAACGTACTCGAACTCAACTTCAACCCTCCAAACCCATGATCTTCCATCCTTCCTTTCCAGCTCTCCACCTTCGACAATCCACACGATTCGTTATTCTGTGAACTCGAGTAATTATACTCCTTGTCGTAATTCAATATCGTCTTGATTTCTTTACCTAATAAATTTTTCTCGATCCTCAACCTCTCTGGACTCTCCAACGGCAGACAATCTTCCAACGAGTCAAACATTGCTGCAAAATAGTGTAATGATTCCATAAATCTAGGGAGAAACTTTTTCGAGTTTCGATACCCCTCGTGCTCGACTAATACGACCACGGACGGGTTCAATGCATTGACCGACTTCAATGTGTTGGAGACCGCCGTCGCATCAATCAAAGTGTTTAAATGGAATACCAGATTGATCGCTACTGTTTCCTTCTTTCGCTTCCTCAAGTTCACGAGTTTTGACCCTCTTAACAAACCTTGGAATTCGAATACCAAGTTTCGAAATCCCTTCGTGAAGCTGACCAATCGGTTCTCCGTCTCCCTAATCTCCTCCAGGCTTCGACCGAACCCTGTTACACGAAGCGAGATCCGATTCGAGGCGGTAGCCCGGTCGGAAATTGATTGGATTAAGGATGGCCATTGGAGGCCGTAAGACACCTCAAAATCGACAATGTGGAGGGCGCGGCCGTTGACAGCCTCCTCCCGCTCGAAGGCTTCCACGATCGACTGGTTGGCCATGAAATGAGCGAACTGATAGCATGGAGAAACCCGGTAGAGATCCGTGAATGCTAAGAATTCTTCCTCTGTCGTGGGGCGCTTCATGATCATTTCGTAGAAAGGGGATTTCCGTGTCAGGAGTCGGGCGGATAACCCGTCAGCGAATTGGGCGACGACCCGTTGAACAGAGTCCCCCACTAACGACACATTGCGGTAGAGCTCGGAGAGGCATTCGAGGGCGGAATCAGAATTTCCTTCATCGATAGCCGTGGCGGTGATGAGAAGCAAGTGAATCAAGTGGAGACCCTTGTCACCGTCGTCATCGTCAGTCGGAGGAGCTGATTTGCGAATGAGATCTGTCCGATTCATTATGCAGTCGCGCATTTGGAGGAGTCGGAATATTTTTCCATCTCGAGTGGGACTACTAATTGTAAAGACATCAATTGAGGATGAGGAGGTGGACAATGGAGACCACTTCCTCTTGGCAGGTGGTGGAGGCCTTTTTTTTTCTCGATCGCCGGTGTAAGTCTCATCTCTATTGGTGATCGACAAACTGAGACTCAAATCTTCGCCTTCTAGTAGGTCTTCCATATGGAAAGAATAAGAATTAAGTCTCGAATTTGATTCCTGGTGAGATTTGTTTTCCTCAACAGGCTTATATATATATATATATATAAAAGAGAGTCGGGAAAAGAAAACTGAATATTTTATTAAAACCAACGGAATCCAAGACTTATGCTTTCTTACCAACTATATATGAAAGGGACTCTCCCACCCAAGCCGAATGCGCTTGTCGTCTCAAACAATGATGGTATGAATTGTAATCAATACCGGAACCTGATGCCCAATTGACTTATTCTCATACATGTAACATAAAAGAAAATATATATATATATAATTAGCTGGCTGCATTGAAAAATAACAACTTATTACTCTTTTTTTTTCTTCCTCCTTTCCTCTTGTTTTTTTTTTCTTATTTGAAGAATTCTGTACGTTAATTTCAAGGGTCCAAGGAATAGTAGTAGTTGTTGCATGGCCTATGATTGCGTCTAAACATTTTGGATATTCATAGGTAATTAATTAATATATGTATAATATGTGGCATTATCCTATTAGTAGATAATAATAATAAAGTATTTTCAATTATCACTTAACACATATTTTTAATTTTCAAAAACATCATAAACTATACACATTTGAATTCAAATCAAATATAATTTCATAACAAACACATTAATATAATCATAGAACTTACCCACAATTTATGAATACCGACCAATAATAAAAATAGTGAAATAAGAGATTATATTAATGTGCTTGTTATGAAATTAGATGATATGTGAATTAAAATTTACAGTTTAACACCGATATGAATATAACTTCATACAAGGACCCCGATATAAAATACAAAAAATGTTTTCGGTGTCCTCGATTGAACAGCAAGTCCAATGAAATTGATTAACAATCAATTTTACAATAGTGATTCCGATAAGCAATGTCATCAATCTTCTGTAAAACAAAACAAAAAAAACGTTTTTGTTTTTTGGTCGGAAACACACAAGGTGGATTCAATATTATTAAGGGGTCGTTTGGTACGAGTGATATTGGGTGATATTGATATCATATATCACCCAATAGCTAGTTATTCGAGATATCACCGTTTTTTTCGAACACAAATAGCTAGCTGATGGGCCACCCTGAGTCGGGTCGGCCCAGTAGACGATGTGATACACCCAGAAAGGAAGGTCAACGCCTCTGACGAGGATTGACCAGGCGACTGTCTAGAAGACCTGAAAAGCAGGCCCAGATATGGCCCAGGAAGCAGTCAGCATGTCAAGCGAAGGTTGACCAGCTAGGTGCCTTGAAGGTCGCTCTGAGTGGGCCCAGTCGTGGCCAGGAAGGGCCCTGAGGCGATGTTATGCGCTTACCATTTGGGAAACCCTAGAAGGACACGTGGAGCAATCCTGAAGGTTTCGTCTTCACCAAGCGACGGTTAGGATTCGGTGACACGTGGCGAGATTTGATGGGCGCCGTACCATTGCCCAACGGTCTTGGCAGACCTGCCAGGCTATAAATACAGAAGGATTGGACAGACTGACGACACGACAAATTCTGGGAGCAATCCCTAGGTACACTCTGTTACATCATCATCCATTTCATTCCTTACCCTCTGTTCTGATTACTACCCCACTCTATTATTGCGAGGCGATTCGGAATCACTTAGGCGTCCGAGTCGGCTCCCTCATTGTTCCAGGCGACAGGAGTGGAACAATTGGCGCACCAGATAGGGGACTAATCAAGAACTGACGAAACTGAGCAATGGAGCATGGGAATATGGGAAGAATGATAAGAGGAGAAGTATCGAACGTAAGGCCCGAAGGAGAGACGGAAGAAACACCATTGAAATACGTGAATCCTGGAGCCCAAAGCATACCACTCGAGGGAAGAAACTTGAGAAATGATTTGGAGGAAGAAGGGGTGCCGAGAGACACAGACACCGACTCATCATATATCCCTCGTGACGCCAGAGGAAAGGGTGTGATACAGGAAGAAGCACCAAGCTCGGAGGCATACAAAGTCCTCGAACAGCGTTTTCAGGTGCTGGAAAAAGCAGAATTTGGAGCTTACTCAATTACTAAAAGCGGTTATCGCTCAGCAGGCGCAAGCACCCAAAGCTCAACACATCCAGGTCCCAGACAATGACACCCACGCGGAAATGCTACGGGCATTTCGACCACTAGTCGAAACCGGAGCCGAACAAAGGGTCATCCGGCAACCTCTGGCAAGGGCAATCTTCGCCGAAACGCTACCAATTGGCTTGGTCCCACCAAACATGGAGAAATATTTGGGGTTGGGCGATCCTGAAGAGCATCTGCAGAATTTCCAAATCGCCATGCAAATGCAGGGCGCCAGCGATGCAGCGTTTTGCAGAGCATACCCAGCCACTTTAGGAGGGGCAGTAAGGGAATGGTACATGAGCTTGCCAGAAGGAATTATTCACACATGGGATGAGTTTGCCAGGGTTTTTTTGATGAAGTATGAGAATAGGCGACACCGAAAGGTCCCAGTACAGGTCCTAGTTAACTTGCGGCAGCGGCCGGAGGAGTCGCTAAAAGATTTCTTTCAGAGATGGCTCAGCACGGTACAGTCCGTTAGAGACGTGACTTTAGACATTGCTACTGCAAGTATGATCCAAGCGACGCACAATAGGCGACTGAAGGAGGCGTTAGTAAAGAAAAAGCCTACTACTCTGTCCAACTTGGAAGCCAGAATAAATAGTATCATTCTCATCGAGGAGCAGTTAGCGGAGATTGGAGTGGACGACAATCAAAGAGGTCGAAAGGACGGACAGGCGGATGCGTCGCGTGACGGCACTGATAGGCGAGGAAGGTGGCAGAGAACGGAGCGATCTCCTGAAAGAAGGGAATATCGGGACGACAGGAAGAACAATGATAGACGCACATATCAGGAAGACAGAAGAGAATACACTCCGCTCAACCGACCCCGGAAAGAGGTATTCCTGTACATGCAACACAAGGATCACCACATTCAGTGGCCCGAGCCACTACGAGGCGACCCTGAGCAGCGCAACCCCCGGAAGTTTTGCAACTTTCATGATTCTCACGGTCACACCACGGAAGAGTGTCGGCAGCTCAAAAATGAAATTGAGCGATGGATTAGGAGGGTCGCCTAAAAGACTTTATTCTCCAGACCAAGCGAAAAGACAGGAGTTCAAATGATAAGGAAGATAGCCCGGTCCCAGGCGACCAACCTAGAAAAACAGTTTTCGCCCGATTGCAAGAGCCGCAGGGCGATGCGACCAAAAAGGCAAATGATACGGAAGAAGTCACGAAAGTCTATCAAACTATTTTCGGAGGAGAAAGTTGCCCGACAAAAAGGCAGTCAGGCAATTGTAAAGAGGTGTTGGTCATAAACAATGAGGCGCGACGGTCTTCCATCATGTTTACGGAAGAGGACATAATTAAAAATGGAGGGCCTAGCCTGGAGGCAATGGTGATCCAGATTGTAACACTCCGGAGTAGAGTGGAGCGGGTGATGGTAGATGAAGGAAGCTCAGCTGATATCCTGTTCTGGGAACTTTTCCAGCAGATGAAACTCCCCATTTCAAGCCTAAGACCGACAAAGACAACTATTACAGGTTTCTCTGGCCACCAGGTGCCCATTAAAGGAATCGTTACCTTACAGGTCATGATAGGCGATGAGCAGATTAAGGCGGTGCAATCCATAGATTTCCATGTGCTGGATTGTCGATCCTCGTACAATATAATTTTGGGGCGACCAGCGCTTGCTACTTTCCAGGCTATCTCTTCACCAGTATATCAGGTGTTGAAGTTCGTCACCAAAAACGGCGTCGGAGTCGCTTGGGGACACCCGGAGGTGGCTAGGCGATGCTATCGGGCAGCAACGAAAGGAGCATGTTACAAAATCGACCTAGAAGAGGGAACGGAGAATAGAGAAAGAATACAGTCAGCAGAATCTGACGTTCCTGTAGCTTTGTGGGAAGGCGATGAAGAGAAAACGGTGAGGCTGTCGACTTACCTAAGCCAAGAGGCCAAGCAAGCGATGATGACACTAATCAGGCAATATTCGCATCTATTTGCATGGCATCCCAGCGATATGCCCGGGATAAACCCAGCGATTGTGAAGCATTGCTTATCCATCGACAAAAGCTGCCGCCCTGTGCAACAGAAGAGAAGAAATATCTGCCGAGAGCGACAGCTAGCCGTCACAAAAGAGATAGACAAATTACTGGAGGCAGGTTTTATCAAGGAGGTTCAATACCCAGAATGGCTGTCAAATGTGGTTTTGGTTAAAAAATTATCGGGGGCATGGAGGATGTGTGTCGACTTCACAAATCTAAACGATGCCTGTCCAAAAGACGCGTATCCACTCCCGAACATTGAGCAGTTGGTCGACGCCACAGCAAACAACGAAGTATTGTCTTTTCTCGATATGTTCTCTGGGTATCACCAGATACCACTCAATGAAGAGGATCAGGAGAAAACGGCATTCATGACTCCTATGGCGAACTATTGCTATAAGGTTATGCCTTTCGGCCTCAAAAATGCAGGAGCAACTTACCAAAGGATGATAGACATGGTCTTCACTAAGCAACGAGGACGTAACCTGGAAGCATATGTGGACGATCTTCTGGTAAAGAGTAAGAAGAGCGACGATCATCTAGGTGACTTAAAAGAAACGTTTGAAACGTTACAACGCTTCGCGTTGCGATTAAACCCACAAAAGTGTGTTTTTGGAGCTACATCAGGCAAATTCCTAGGGTACTTGGTCACTCGACGGGGAATAGAGGCGAATCCAACACAATTGGAGGCCATCTCCGCCATGGCACCACCCAAAACGGTTAAAGAAGTACAAGTTCTAGCCGGAAGAATAACAGCTATTAATCGGTTCATTCCAAAGGCGGCAGAGCGATGCGCTCCATTTTTCTCTATTTTGAAAAACGCGTCAAAAATTCGCCTGGAATGACAGGTGTGATAAGGCATTTGAAGAACTCAAGCAATTCTTAGTCACTCCTCCGGTGCTGGCCTCGCCCAAGGAGGGCGATGAGTTGTTCATGTACATTGCGATATCTCCAACAACGGTAAGTGCGGTGTTAGTGCGACGGGAGGAGCGAAGCGATCAGCCCATTTTTTACACGAGTAAAACGTTGGTCGACGCTGAAACGCGGTATCCTGCCATCGAAAAGATGGCCTATGCTGTGGTATGCGCGGCAAGAAAGCTCCGACCATACTTTCAGGCTCATACCATAACAGTATTAACCAACCTGCCAATACAAAATGCTTTGCGGACAATGAGCGTGGCGGGGCGACTTGCAAAGTGGGCTATTGAGCTCAGCGAATATGACATCCGGTACAAACCAAGAACAGCAATCAAAGCCCAGGTTCTCGCTGATTTCATAGTAGAAGGGGCAGTGCAGGAAGAAAAAGGAGAGAGCCAAACTTGGACACTCTTTACGGATGGTGCCTCCAGTAAAAATGGTTCGGGAGCCGGCATAGTACTAAAAAGCCCAGAAGGAGCTATCCATGAAGTCGCCCTACGCTTCGCGTCGCCTAGAACCAACAACGCTGCCGAATATGGGGCGATGGAGGCAGGGCTCAGGATTGCAAGAAGTATGGGGGTCAAATATGTGAAAATTTTTTCCGATTCAGCAGTGGTGGTCAACCAGTTAAATGGGGAGTTTGAAATTAAAGAGGAGTCATTAATGCCATACTTCGATGAGATAAAGCTAGCCCTGGCAGATTTTACTAGAGTAGACATTTTGCAAATCGCCCGAGAAGAGAATTGCCACGCTGACGCGCTATCAAAACTAGCCACGGCGGTTGATTTTGAAGAGGCAAGAATGGTGACGCTGGAGAAAGAGGTGAAGCTAAACACATGCTTCCAGATTGACGGATCTCAGGACAATGAAGGTACACAAGATGATTGGCGCACTCCCATTATTAAGTTCCTAAAAGATGGAACAGTCCCAGAGGATCAGGCGATGGCTACAAAGGCAAGGAGGCGAGCCAGCAGATGCACTTTAATAGGCGACGATCTGTACAGAAAGTCCGCCGCAGGTCCTTATTTAAGATGCCTCGGCCCAGTGGACGCTGATTATAGCCTCCGGGAAGTACACCTAGGAGTCTGTGGGACGCACTTAGGCTCTAAAAGTCTGGAGAAGAATCTATTATACCAAGGTTATTACTGGCCGACAATGCGACGAGAGGCGACGGAGTTGGTTAAAAAATGTCACAAGTGTCAAGAATATGCCGATTTTCATAAATTGCCTTCCACCGCTTTGCAGGAGATTGTTAGCCCGTGGCCTTTCGCTCAGTGGGGAATGGATATTTTGGGACCTTTTCCTGAAGCCCCTGGGAAGCGGAAGTACTTGATTGTAGCCATAGACTACTTTACAAAATGGATTGAGGCTGAGGCGACGGCCAGCATCACCGCCAAGCAGATTGAGAAGTTCACATTCAAACACATCATCTCACGATTCAGCATTCCTCACAGCATTATATGTGACCATGGCACCCAGTTTGATTGCCAGAGCTTTCAGGCGTACTGCCAAGAATACAAAATCCTCCTACGATTCGCCTTGGTCGCTTACCCACAAGCCAACGGGCAAGCTGAAGCAGCAAACAAACTTATATTGCGGGGATTAAAGCGACGGATCGAAGGCAAGAAAGGCACGTGGGTGGAGGAGCTCGATCATGTACTGTGGGCACATAGAACGATTTACAAGACGTCAACAGGCGAGTCGCCTTACACATTGACCTATGGATCAGAAGCGGTCCTTCCGGTGGAAATAACAATACCTTACGTCCGTTTGGATAGCTACAACCCAGAGGACAATGAGCAAAACCTTGTCCATAGTCTCGATATGGTAGAAGAGAAGCGCGAGGTCGCCCAGATGAGGTTAATAGCGGAAAAGGAGATGCTAGCCAGGCGATACAACAAAAAGTTAAGGCCACATCACATCAAATTGGGTGATCTAGTACTACGAAAGATCTTTAGGCCATCAGAGGGAGCCGCGAAGCTTGATCCTGGATGGGAAGGACCATTTCAAATCAGAAGGGTTATAGGAGCAAACACTTTCAAGCTAGCCAGGCTGGACGGAACAAAGATCCCCCGGACCTGGAATGCGATGCACCTCCGCAAGTACCATGAGTAGTCGCCTAGAAGCATGTATGGTTTTTCATTTCCCCAATTAATGAAGAGAAGCGTCTGATAGCTATATCGCTGGATGACTTGTTTTATCATTTATATCTCATCATCGCCATTGATATCACCTAAAACTTATGAGTTAGGAAGTCGCTTAATCGCCACAATTCCCGTACGACATGGACTCATCTCGCCTACGAGGCCTAAGTTTTCAAATTTCGCTAAGGCTTAAACATGACGGCTGCACCAATCGCCTAAATGACATTATAACGACATCGCCTAAATGACATTATAGGAAGGCAAAACATCGCTCATTAGCAATCACCAATCGCTAAGGCAAAAACTAAGGTGCCGCCCATGACGGCTGCAAATAATCGCGCTACGGCTTTCAAAACAATCGCTTACGAGCTTACTTTATAAGATCAGGGTGACATAAAAGGCGCTTACCCAGTTCACGGGCAGCTTGTCTTATAAATCCAAAACAACAAAAAAAAAAAGAAAGAAAAGTCATCATTTCTTCCCTTGCCCCGAGCTTTGCCCACGATCGCCTTGGGAGGATGACAGGCTCTTTTCAAAAGCTTTTTCCCCTCTGCCACCATCTGCCTTCCCTTCGCGGCTGCCTCAGCTTTGGCACGAGCCCTTCTGGCCTTCTCAGCTGCTATATACTCCTGATCCGCCGCCTGAACTTCCTTCATCACGCTGATGTACTCAGGGTCGACGTCGGTATTGGGATCAGGCACACCATTCAGCAAGCGATTCACAGCCCTGAAGGACGCCGTGAGAAATTCGCGTCGAACGAAAGGAGGGGAGGGCCCAACAACGGCGACGAATTTCTGACGAATGGCGGTCAGGATCACAGGGATGGATCTTCGGATCAGCGACACGGCAGTCATATACTGCCGAGCGCTGAGTGCCTCGGTCTCCTCCTTGATTTTCAATGAGTGATCCCTCTCCGCTGTCATTGTTTCAGCCAGCTTCTTCGCCTTATCCCCCTCCTCAGTCGCTTGCTTCTGCGCTGCAAGAGCAGTGTCTCTCTCCTTTGTCAGAGTTCGAATCTGCTTCTAAAGGAGATCTTGGTCCTGGAGCTTCTTGGCGGACGAGGAGGCAGCTTCTTTTGCCTCAGACAGGCTCCTCTCTAGGCTAGTAATAGAGGCCCGGCTGTTCGACAAATCTCGAGTCAGGCGCTCCACGGAAGCGGAGGCCTCGCTTAGTTTTTGCTCAAGCTGAGAGTGAGCCTCAGTCAGGCGACTAAGCTCGTTCCTGGTAGCTTGATGATCAGACTGAAAGAAATAAAACAAAAATGGTAAGAAAAAACACACAACAAAGACAGGGACGAAACGAAGCATCATCATCATCACTAGTGAAGTGTTTTGCTTACCTCTTCGTTGTCCAGGCGGCGCTGAAGAGCTGCGTGATCGTCGCGAAGCTCACGAGCCTTGCGCATCAACAAGTCGCGCGACTTGTCCGCGATGCTTAGCGCCAGTAACATCTGAACATATAATAAGAGGCCATACATGTTAGAAGAAGACGGTCGATTGAATCTTCGAAACTCAAAAACAAGAAATAAAAGAAAGAGGAGAGCCGATTAAGAACGAACCTCGTGATGCTTCACATAAACGTTCCCCATCGCGGGATGAAAGTCACCAACCTTCACATCATCCAGACCCTTCAGAACTCCGGAGGTCAGCTCCTCTGTGATATCCCGGGCCACGTCAGCTGAAAGTTGTGATCGCTGGGGATAGACTATGGGAAAGTAGCCTTCTGGTTTCTCGTACTCGGGCGCCAGGAAGTCCGTCAGGACGCGATGGGATAAGGCACGGCGGCTCTCTTCATCGTTATGAGGCGACAAAGGTGAGTCGTCCTGGATGAAGGAAATGAATTCTCGCTCTACGGGAGCTTGGCTTTCCTTCCCGGGGCGTCGAGGAGGGGGCTCGGGCATTGACGCATCGAGATGCTCCGTGACAGGAGGCAATTCTGGGTCGGCGACAGTGGTAATTGGCGGGGGATCCACTGTCTCGGCCCGATCATCTTCCACAGCAATGATTGGATCTGATGCACCAGCGGAAGAAGACTTGCGTCGCTTGGTTGGCACTGCCGCAGGCGACGACTTTTTCTCACGGGAGCGACGCGCCCCCGTTTCTTGCCCTTCCCATGAGGCGAAGGAGGTGGCAGCTCAACTTCCGGTGGCGGCGCGTGCTGCGGTTGAGTCGTGGTGATTGACCCACGGGCTGACGTGCTGATCAGCACGTTAGAGATATCTGTCATCCCTGCACAAGGGAGTAAAGAAGGGTCAGAAACAAGAAGGCAAAAAGGGAACGCGATAGGAGATAATAAAAAGCAGGGATAAATTTAAAAATAGGGGAAGACAGTCCCATCTACCTCCAGGCAGCTTCGCCAGGACTTGTTTTAGGGTGAGGGGGTCGTTCAGATTGAAGCTCTCCCTGTTGATAAATGATAAAAGCTGTTGTTCGACCTCCGTGGCTGAGTGACCACGGGGGAAGTTATTGGCGTCGCCTCGTGACTAGCAAGGCGGAAGGGCCGTCGTCCAGGTGTCTTCAGGCGAGGGTTTAAAATAAAAAAAGGCATGATACCATGTAGGATGCGGTTTAACTGTTCCCCGCATCCCCACATCCCTATACGGACCTCGCTTTACAAAACTAAGGCCGTTGGTATTATTTTTGGCACTATACAAAAGGGAAAAAAGACGAAGGGTAGGAGTAATTTTCTCGCGTTGGCAAGATATCTCAAAACTGGCTACAACGGACCATGAGGTCGCGGTATAGGCGCCAAGCGACGCTTTGAGGTTCTGGAGTAAGGATACAACAAATGGAGAAGGGGGAAGGCGCAGGCCGTTGGTAAAGCTCTCTGACCACACACCATGCCAGCCTCCGGGACAATTCCCAATCGTCGACAGGAATGAGGGAGCAGCGTAGTCCCAACAGGTCGGAAGAGAAAGCTTTGGGAGAAAGGAGCATATAGTGGTGGCAGAGAGATAGGGAAAATAGCCTGGCCCGATGATGTAGCGATCACGGCCAAGGCCGTCGTACCACATGTCCCTCCAAGCTCGGACAGTATAGCCTTGGTCAGAGATGGGGGCTGTCATGTCCACAGACCAAGGGCGGAATCCGGGAACGAATCCAAGCTGGTGCATTCCCCATTCTTGGGGTTCAGAAGGGTCGGGAGAGTTTCGAGAGGCGTCGGAGGAAGTTCTCTCTGAATCGGTTGATGACGAGGCCATTGGAGCCTTAGTATACAAGGGGTTTTATAGGGAGAAAAAAGCTAGATAGCAGAAAGGGCAGTCGGCGAAGGTAAAAAAGGGAAAAACGAAGAAAAAATTCAAGCAGAGAACAGAGACATACCAGGACAGCTGAGAAGGTAGTCAAGATCGTCGGACATCTGGAGAAAGAAGAGAGATCGGACAGAGTAGGAAAGACGAAGGAAAGACAGGGACGGTTGAGGAAGAAAGCAAGGGACAGGTGAAGGAGCAAAGTGACAGAGAAAGAAGAGAAAGACTGATGGGAGCGGAGTGTTTTTATAAGGGAAAGGCGGAGACGTTTGAGTGGCTTACATCGAACGGCTCAGTTGAAAAGACGGATGGAGCTATTGGCATTGGGAAGAGGGAAGCGTCTCGGAAACGCAAGCCGTGAGAGGTGGTGATTGGGCAACACGACCCATAAAAAGGAATATAAAAAGAGGGGGCTATCTCGTAGGCAATGATCGAGTTAGGGGGCTAGTATGAAAGGAAAAGACTAGACCGCCCCTCAGCTATGGCGAAGGTAGGGTTCCTCGAGGAGTGCAGCAGGCGACGAAAAAGAATAGTCCGCCAGTATGCTTGGCGACAAGCACACAAGTGGACTAGGGGGCTCATGATGGGCCACCCTGAGTCGGGTCGGCCCAGTAGGCGATGTGATACACCCAGAAAGGAAGGTCAACGCCTCTGACGAGGATTGACCAGGCGACTGTCTAGAAGACCTGAAAAGCAGGCCCAGATATGGCCCAGGAAGCAGTCAGCATGTCAAGCGAAGGTTGACCAGCTAGGTGCCTTGAAGGTCGCTCTGAGTGGGCCCAGTCGTGGCCCAGGAAGGGCCCTGAGGCGATGTTATGCGCTTACCATTTGGGAAACCCTAGAAGGACACGTGGAGCAATCCTGAAGGTTTCGTCTTCACCAAGCGACGGTTAGGATTCAGTGACACGTGGCGAGATTTGCTGGGCGCCGTACCATTGCCCAACGGTCTTGGCAGACCTGCCAGGCTATAAATACAGAAGGATTGGACAGACTGACGACACGACCAAATTCTGGGAGCAATCCCTAGGTACACTCTGTTACATCATCATCCATTTCATTCCTTACCCTCTGTTCTGATTACTACCCCACTCTATTATTGCGAGGCGATTCGGAATCACTCAGGCATCCGAGTCGGCTCCCTCATTGTTCCAGGCGACAGGAGTGGAACACTAGCTATTGAGTGTTATCTAACCACCCAATATCACTCAAACAATATCCACCTAAATAGGTGAATATTTGAAAAATAAATAAATTATGATTTAGTCTCCAAATTTCTTGTAAATGCCAACGGAATCCATGCCTTAACAGGATCCTTGTCCGACAACACCAATGTTTGTTTGTAATTTATGTCTTTTTAATATTCATTTCTTTATCCGCCAGACGACGCTAAGTCGCATAATCTTTTAGTACTATCACGAATAACAAAGTGGGTCACTTTCGGTAGATAGAATTAGTTAACTACAAGAATTTAGACAAACACATCCTTTCCTTTATTTATAAATTTTATATACCAATTAATATTATTATTATTATTATATCCAAGTAGTAATCTCCAAGGTTTTAAATATCTTTCAAACTCCTTTCGTGGATGAGTACTACAGTTTATCGATTTCACAAGGGAATAATTGAACGGTTCAATTCATGTCTTTTGTTCCATTTCTTTGTGTACAAACTTTATGAATCCATCGTAACGATATATTGTTTCATGCATTATTAGTGACACAAATTTATATATAGCAAGTAACTAAGTCCTACAAATAGCAAAATCTCAAACTTGACCCTAAAAAAAATGCTTCGGTTGACCTCCAATTTTGTCAATCAAAAGCATTTTTTTATTTTCTATCAACCTCACTTTTTGGGTAGGATTGTATATGAGTCGAGCCGAGCCGAGCATCAGCCTAGCTCGAGATCGCCCTAATTTTTTCTGGCCCAGGCTCGAGCTTGTGACGAGCTCGGATAGGCTAGCTTGTGCTTGGCTCGTATACAGGTTGCTTGGGCTCGAGCTCATCTCGAGCTAGGGTCGGGATAGGCTCGTTTAATATGTTAAACTAGTCTAGCTCTGATTGGGCTCGTATATAATGCTAAACGAGCCAAATCCTAGCTAGACTCGTTTACACTACAAAAAAGTTTACATTTAGCTACTACAAAATTACAACAACATGAAAATGCAGTAGCAAATAGTTAATGTTTGCTATAACTATTTCATGTAGTAATTTGCAGTAGCAAATGCTATTTGCTACACTCAACATCCTGGTCGCAAATAGTATTTGATACTGCAAATTACTACATTAAATAGTGATTGACGTAGCAAATATCAACTATTTGCTACTACATTTTCATGTCGTTGTAATTTTTCAATAGCTAAAGACAAACTTTTTTGTAGTATTACCATCGTAAACGAGCCAAACTCAGGATAAAAAAAAAACATCAGAAATATAAGAAATTAACATTCTACAAAAATACGATTTAGGTGCTACAAAATATAAACAATATAAAAAATGAAAAATTCCAAGCCATGTGAGCGTTTACAACGTGCATCTCAAAAAACAAATTAGCAACCATCAAAAAGCAAAAACGCCAAACAAGAGAAGAAGAAGAATGATGTAACATCGGTCGTGGGATCGTGACTCATGGAGTGGGGTTAGAGTAATTCTAGGGCTTTAGTCATTAGGGTAATTAGTAATTTCCATATTACTTATTTTAGGGTATCAGTTTATTACACTATCAGGGTTATTTATTTAATTACCATTTAAGGATTAGGATTATACGAGTTACAATCGAGCCATCTCGCTAGCTGGGCTTTAACGAGCTAACAAACGAGTTGGCTCATGAGCCTGCCGAGCCGACCAACATACTAGCTCGAGCTCAGCTCATTTAGGTGACGAGCCTGTTCATAAGCTAGCTCGCTTACGACGATTCGATCTCACGAACAAGATTTTTTGAAGAAAAAAAACGAAGCCCGAGTCCGAGCGGCTCGTATACAGCCCTATTTGGGGTCCCGATTCTATAATCAATGTATTCCACTTTAGCCACATAAATTTAGCATCCAAACTTAAATTTAGCACATTTTTTTTTTATGAATAACTTAAATTAAGCACATTACTTTGAGGTTTGCTATTGTAGGGCAATGGATCAACATCCAATACTTTGCTGGTTTTGGAAAGTTCCAAGCCCCCTTCTAATTATTAGATCTAGTTTGACCTTTTGACCAATCTACTGATCTACATTTGTTTGGGGTATTTAGGACTTTACACACAAAATTTAATTATTATATTTTATTTAAATATTTTATTATTATATTTTATTTAAATATTTTATTTTTTCTACTAACCAACGGTGACACTCCAGCGACCGACCACCGTCGCCGTTGACTTTTCTGGAGAGGCTCCGACGACTTTTCCAGTGGCCGACCAAACTCCGGTGACTTTTCCGACATGGACAAGTTAACTAGTTAACCTGGTTTTTACAAATAACTAGTTAACAGGTTATCAGCACATAACTAGTTCACTAAACTGGTTAACATGTTATTTTGCTGATAACTAGTTAACGAATTACCATGATCAATTAACTGAATTTATTATTAACAAGTTATCTCACTGATTGTGTTGTTTTTAATTTAGATAACTAGTTAACTTTTTATCAAGTTGTAACTAGTTATCTAATCGAGTTAATAAGTTGTTAACCAGTTAACCAATCGAGTTAATTGTGTTATTTCGCTGATAATCGAGTTAATTATGTTGTTTCTAATTTAGATAACTAGTTAACATCATGCTTTATCGAGTTAACTAGTTATCAATTTGTTAACTAGTTATCAACTCGAGTTAACTAATTAATTTATCAAATTAACTAATTATCTTATCATGTTAACTAGTTAACGAATCGAGTAGTTAACATCATGATTGAATAACTAGTTAACGTGGTTATTTAATTGATAATTAGTTAACTAATTCTATGAACTAGTTAACACGTTATTGTACAATCGGTCTATATAGTTCAAATATTATTCCAACAATGTCAACAACATAAAATATAGTGACTGAAACTATAATTACTAATACTAAAAAGGTAAACTATCTATAACTTAAAATACAGTGACTAAATTCCCAGGAAACATCTCTCCGTCGATGCAGCCGTCGTTGGTGCCTACAATTACCCCCTAAAACCGAGCGAGGATTGTCAAATCTATGATGATAGGCTTGCAGTTGAAAGTCGATTAGGAGAGCATCAACTCTTAGAGTTGCACCACTTCTTCACCCCTCATCGACTTTCGGTGGATCCTCTTTCGATTCAGTAGTTGGTCTGGTTTCGCCAGGAATCGGGGGTGGAATGGTGCTATATTATAGAGGTTTTGGTGCTACATTATAATACTTTTAACAATTTAATCCTCTTGATTGAAAATTAGCAGAGATGAAAAAACATTGAAAACTTGGGCCAAAAAGAAGTGAATGGGAATATGGATCAAGTACGGCAGATCGATGAAGATTAAAATAATGAGAATAGAATAAGAGGACGGAGGAACTTTGGAAAAAGAACATCTAGAAAGATGAAAATTGATGATCAAAGCAGAAGACTAATACGGACGGCACACGGTAGTTGAGATGGGGTTAGATTAGATTAGGTGGTGGGCGGGTATTTTGATTCCATGCTCACCCATAGCTGTTCTTTTATCATCTTCCAATTTGTCTCTCTCTCTGATTATTCTCTCCGCAAATTCCAAACCCAAAATTAATTCTCCAATTTCCACCTTGGTTAATTACATTTTACTACTCAAGTTTCATGTTTTTACTACTCAAGTTTCATGTTAGTTTCATAGAACCTCCTACCAAGCCTTCAAGTCACTGAAATTATAATAACTTGAAGTAGTAACCTAATATAATTGGTTTAGCAGGTCATTTTACGTAAGAAATAATTGTGGTTGCGTAATAGATGAGTATCTTATGTAACAATTGTAAGTAATTGTTACGTAAGGCTTACAGAATATAATCACAGTTTGTCTTACGTAACAATTGTAAGTGATTGTTACGTAAGGCTTACGTAATCACAGTTTGCCTTACGTAATGATTGTTTGTCTTACGTAACAAGTTTAATTTTATATGTTATGTAAGAAATAACTATGGTTACGTAAGCCTTACGTAACGGATGAGTATCTTACTTAACAGTTGTAAATTATTGTTACGTAAGGCTTACGGGATAACAGTTTGTCTTACGTAACAAGCTTAATTTTATACATTACGTAATCAATAATTGTGGTTATGTAAGTACGTAGCGATAATTTATCTCACGTAACAACAGTTTGTCTTACGTAACAAGCTTAATTTTAAACGTTACATAACAAATAATTGTGGTTACGTAAGTCTTATGTAATGATAGTTTATCTACGTAACATGCTTAATTTCATACGTTACACGTGAGAAATAACCTTGGTTACGTAATGATAGTTGGTCTCACGTAACAAGCTTAATTCTATATATCATGTAAGAAATAACTATGGTTACGTAAGCCTTACGTAACATATGCGTATCATACGTGAGAGTTGTAAAATATTGTTACGTAAGGCTTACATAACTACAGTTTTTCTTACGTAACAGTTGTACGTGATTGTTACGTAAGACTTACGTAACGATAGTTTGTCTTACACAACAAGCTTACTTTTATATGTTACGTAAGAAATAACTATGGTTATGTAAGCATTACGTAACATATGAGTATCTTACGTAATAGTTGTTAATTATTGTTACGTAAGGCTTACACAACAACAGTTTTTCTTTGTTACGTGCCTATTTTTTAGAAATTAATTATTAGTTTTTAATTATTATTGTTAGTGGAATATTATCTTAATTAGTTGTTGAGTTTGTTTAGATTACTAGTTAGAGAATTAGTCTAATAGTTTATAGGCTATATAATACCTTTGATGTACACGAATTAAAGGAGAAAAGAAAACCCAATTTAATTATTATTATTATTATTATTTGTTAGTCCGCCTGCTGTTTCCTTCTTTCATACCATCAGCGCCATCATCATCATCAATCCATCATCATCATCTTCCATCTTCATCATCCATCATCTTATGCATCATCATCTTAATATCATCAACTGAATGGGCACGTTACATGTGGTATCAGAGCCGGGCGTTCCATCGACGATAAAATCAAGCTTTCCAAGGTACGCGGGAATCGATAATCCACTGTCATGGATTTATCGTGCTGAAGAATATTTTAGATTCGTCAATATGTCAGGCGATTGGTGCAGGGTTATGATTGCATAAATATATTTGGAGGGGGGAAGCTCAACGGTGGCTTCTAGAGTTCAAGAAAGAAGCTGAAAAAGAAATCACGTGGGAGGAGGTCAAAGTCGGGATGCGAACTAAATTCAAGGTCGACTTTCCACGATTTGTTGGAGATGAGGACCCTACGATTTGTATCTGTCAAGTCGATCAGTACTTTCAGTTCTATCGTACCGTCGATGCTGACAAGGTTTTCATCGCTTCAATTTTCCTGGGAGGTGAGGCTCAATTGTGGTTGCGAGCGATGAAGGATTCTGCACAAGAAGTTACGTGGGAGCAAATGAAAGAATGGTTGTATGACAGATATAGCCCGATCAAGATCGACGAAGGGAATAAGAGCTCTGAAGTTTCTGACGGTGGGAATTTCATATTAAAGCTTCCAATCCAAGAAGAAGAAGTAATCCAATGCAAGGAAAGAGATGAATCTTCCGTAGACATCTCAACAAAGAATTCACCAGTATTATTTTTCTCGACAGTTGATATCAACAATTATGCGACTGATGGATTTCAATTGAAAGATGAGAATATTGAGGACGAAACTACTAGTTTGATGAGTTTGATCATGGAAGACTCCATCGTCAATTTTGGTTGTGTTTTCATAGTTCTTTGGGTCAATTGGATCGATCCAGATGGCAACCACTTCAAGTTGTTCGACAATGGATGATGATCATAAGAGCGTACTCGAACCTTGAGGACAAGGTTCTTTCGGAGGGGAATCATATGTTACGTGCCTATTTTTTAGAAATTAATTATTAGTTTTTAATTATTATTGTTAGTGGAATATTATCTTAATTAGTTGTTGAGTTTGTTTAGATTACTAGTTAGAGAATTAGTCTAATAGTTTATAGGCTATATAATACCTTTGATGTACACGAATTAAAGGAAAAAAGAAAACCCAATTTAATTATTATTATTATTATTTGTTAGTCCGCCTGCTGTTTCCTTCTTTCATACCATCAGCGCCATCATCATCATCAATCCATCATCATCATCTTCCATCTTCATCATCTTCCATCTTCATCATCCATCATCTTATGCATCATCATCTTAATATCATCAACTGAATGGGCACGTTACATGTGGTATCAGAGCCGGACGTTCCATCGACGATAAAATCAAGCTTTCCAAGGTACGCGGAAATCGATAATCCACTGTCATGGATTTATCGTGCTGAAGAATATTTTAGATTCGTCAATATGTCAGACGATTGGTGCAGGGTTATGATTGCATAAATATATTTGGAGGGGGAAGCTCAACGGTGGCTTCTAGAGTTCAAGAAAGAAGCTGAAAAAGAAATCACGTGGGAGGAGGTCAAAGTCGGGATGCGAACTAAATTCAAGGTCGACTTTCCACGATTTGTTGGAGATGAGGACCCTACGATTTGGATCTGTCAAGTCGATCAGTACTTTCAGTTCTATCGTACCGTCGATGCTGACAAGGTTTTCATCGCTTCAATTTTCCTGGGAGGTGAGACTCAATTGTGGTTGCGAGCGATGAAGGATTCTGCACAAGAAGTTACGTGGGAGCAAATGAAAGAATGGTTGTATGACAGATATAGCCCGATCAAGATCGACGAAGGGAATAAGAGCTCTGAAGTTTCTGACGGTGGGAATTTCATATTAAAGCTTCCAATCCAAGAAGAAGAAGTAATCCAATGCAAGGAAAGAGATGAATCTTCCGTAGACATCTCAACAAAGAATTCACCAGTATTATTTTTCTCGACAGTTGATATAAAAAATTATGCGACTGATGGATTTCAATTGAAAGATGAGAATATTGAGGACGAAACTACTAGTTTGATGAGTTTGATCATGGAAGACTCCATCGTCAATTTTGGTTGTGTTTTCATAGTTCTTTGGGTCAATTGGATCGATCCAGATGGCAACCACTTCAAGTTGTTCGACAATGGATGATGATCATAAGAGCGTACTCGAACCTTGAGGACAAGGTTCTTTCGGAGGGGAATCATATGTTACGTGCCTATTTTTTAGAAATTAATTATTAGTTTTTAATTATTATTGTTAGTGGAATATTATCTTAATTAGTTGTTGAGTTTGTTTAGATTACTAGTTAGAGAATTAGTCTAATAGTTTATAGGCTATATAATACCTTTGATGTACACAGAATTAAAGGAAAAAAGAAAACCCAATTTAATTATTATTATTATTATTTGTTAGTCCGCCTGCTGTTTCCTTCTTTCATACCATCAGCGCCATCATCATCATCAATCCATCATCATCATCTTCCATCTTCATCATCCATCATCATCTTAATATCATCAACTGAATGGGCACGTTACAGTCTTACGTAACAAGCTTAATTTTATATGTTACGTTAGAAATAACTATGGTTACATAAGCCTTACATAACAAGCTTAATTTTATTTGTTACGTAAGAAATAATTGTGGTTACGTAAGCCTTAGGTAACAGATGAGTATCTTGCGTAACAGTTTTTAATGATTATTATTCATGGCATACGTAACAACAATTCGTCTTGCATAATTTTTCAAAGTTATTATTAAGTATAATGAAAGTTTTCATAACATATGAACAGAGAAGAGTTTGAATAGCAACGAAAACGTAGAAGCATGTACACCTTGTGGTGGAAAAGGACGATGTCAGGGATTGTAAATTGACTTAGGGTCCGTTTGGATAGGAGCATTTGTATTTGGTAACCGAAATTCATGTAATTGATATGTATGTAATTGAAATTCATGTATTAAAATTCATGCAATTGAAATTCATGTGTTTGGATGTTAAATTATTTGTGTATTTTAAAATCAATACACAATACACAATTTTGGCAGGTCCGTTTGGATAGGAGCATTTGTATTTGGTAACGAAATTCATGTAATTGATATGTATGTAATTGAAATTCATGTATTTAAAATTCATGCAATTGAATTCATGTGTTTGGATGTTAAATTATTTTGTGTATTTTAAAATCAATACACAATACACAATTTTGGCAGTCTGACCAAAAGTCTAATTAAGGAATTTTCCGACCATGAATATTTGATGATCGATTTTTTCCGGCAAAAAGGACTACCAGAAAAAATTTGATGGCGGAATCCTGAACCCTAAATAGTGGAATCTCACTGCAGAATCCTGAACCTTAAAAAGTGCAATCTAGCGGTAGAACAGTAAACCCTAAACAATGGAATCTAGCGGCAAAAATTCAGAAGCAGAACCCTAAACCTTAAATAGTGAAATCTGGCGGCAAAAACCTAAACCCTAAACATTGGAATTTGGCAGCGAAAACCTAAACCCTAAACGGTAGAATCTGACGAGAAAAATTTGGCGGCAGAACCTTAAACCCTAAATGGTAGGATTTGGCGGAAAAAATTTTGGCGACGGAATCTTGTGATAGAATTCTTGGCGGAAAAAAAAAATATGTCGGCAAAGTTTCTATGTTTGAATATGCTATCTAGCAAAGAAAGTAGTTGTGTATATTTGTTTTTAATTATCCTTGAGATATGAGCCATTAATTGATTATGCTTGATGTGAATTTCAAATCACTAGGTTTTAAAAGGTATTTCAAATTCATGATTTAACAAGCTCAAATTCAAGGGTGTATTTGACCAAAATACAAATACATTTTCTTATTTGTATCAAACACTAAATTTGGTATTTGAAATACCAAATACCAAATCCCAAATGCAAATACACCTATCCAAACGGAGCCTTATAAATTTGTGAACTTGGATCCGCAGAAAAAAAAACCTAACCTAATTATTATTTTAGGGATTAAGTTGAGAAATTACTTTAAATTAAACAATTCATGCATTAAAAAACAATGAAATAAACAATTCATGTGTCCTATGGAAAAAACGACAAAGTTATTTGTCCTGCAAAATAGCGACGGAAAATAGATAGAGGATATTGAATCGGTTTTTTTTCTTTCATAGATAGCTCTTTGCGGAGAGACAAAGACCGCCAGCACAAACAAGAAAGGAACATCAAGTCCCAACCCAGGTAGTCATATCTACCTCCATGATTCCTGGGAGGTTGGTCAGGGCCATGCGAGCCACGTAATGGGCGGCCCCTGTTACCTGAACGACGAACCGTCATGAAGCGCCAGGAGCTCCTTTTCGCAGCTGCAAAATTTCTTCTACAATAGCCCATCCTGGGTTGGAAAGCACCTGACCGGTCAGCAGCTTCGTCGAAACTAGTTCTGCATCTCCTTCAATGCCCACCTGCAAAATTATAACTCTAGTGATACGAGTGATTAAAGATGGTGGTGCTATTGAAAGTGCAGACATTGTTCTCCCGTGAGTGGTTTCAGAAGACCAAGGTTGAGAAGCAGTATGTCGTTGCTAGCTGGGCACCCAAGGTCAATCCATGAATGAATGACTTCGTTACGAGCTTCCCTTTTGTAATGTGGCTGAGAATGTTGTAGTTTGCTGCTCAATCAAAGTCTACTTGACCAAGAAGAATAACGATTATGTATTTTTTTTTGTCGTGGGAGCTCCAGATGCGGAGGACCACAGTTTGTGCACCATCCTAACTAAAAAGAAATAAGAAAAAAAGAAAAAAAAAGTGGGGGTGGGGTTGGGGTGGGTTTATTTAAAGGAAAAACCTAACCTAAGGCTAAGTTCTTAGTTTTGGTTTTGAAATTTACATTGAAGCAAGGAAATTTTGTCCGCAAATTGAACAAAAAAGATTTAGAAAGATTTAGCAACCCCATTTAAGTGAGGAGGTTAAAGCGAGAAAATTACGCCCACCAATTAAAGAGAAGAAATTAATTATGTCTGCCAAAAACAAAGAAACAATTAAACAAATTAAGCATTAAACGTTAAATTGACTAATTGATGTAGGATTTAATTAGTTCCAACATTAAAAAGTGTTAATCAATCACACTAAGTGTCAATTAACCTGATGGGCCCCTGCGCTGATTCCGCCCTCAATGATTGGGCGGTCCTTCACTCGAGAGCGGACGACGGACCGCCCTGGTCTAGGGAGGTACCTGTCACGTCGAGGGAACAGGAAAGCTACTGCCGCCCGTTACTGTTGATAGTGACTCGCTGCGGCCCACTCAGGGTAGGACACGTGGACCTGGCCATACCAACGGGACCTATAAGTAATAGGGTCCCCCCATTCAGAAGAGGACAACGCAACATACTCGGGACCATACGCCTGATACTACAAGCCTCCGCGCTGTACGCTAAAGGCTATCGGTTCTGCCCTCACCAAAGGGCTCTCGCCCGGTACTTCTCTGTAACCCATTCTCCTTGTATTACCCGCATACTTGCCATCACACATATACTAACCCCCCACTTGTACGTCCACCCTGTAAGGTACCACCTGCCGAGACACCCGAGGCGAATTCGGTATTCAGACCTCCAAAGAACCACAGTATTGATCCTCCGGTCCAACTAGGCGGATCAATTGGCACGCCAGATAGGGGATAGCTAAACGTATTATTCCCGAAAGACAAACAGCATGCAGAATTTGGAGGAAAATCCCACGAGCAGTACCCTCGCGGGAACGCTCGTCACCCGGGCCAAACAAGTCGTATCGGCAGGCGTCCCCCGAGACCCTCGCCCTCACATAGACACGCCCTTGGGATCGGCTACACAAACACTCCATCCAATACGCCCTCTTGGGCTTGGATTGCTCGAGGGGGAGTCTCACATCCCCCTCCATTGGAAGGCAGAACGCCGGCTGATCTCGCTGCGGGGAACCTGGCGGCACAGGTGGCTGATCTACAAAGACAGAACGCTGAAATGGCGGCGATGATGAAGTTCCTGGTGGCGAAGGCAACCCCAGGAAGTCACGCCGAGGGCTCATCCGACGGGCTGGCGGACTCGGACGAAATGTACCGACTGTTCCTCCCACGCCACCAGTCAGGCCCAAAGTAACTCGCTATGAGGCAGCCTCTTGACAAGAGTCTCCTCAGCATTCCTCCCCCACAAGGATTCGTGCCGCCGGCAATTAAAGCTTACGACGGAACTCGGGACCCCGATCAACATCTGTTAACGTTCACCATCGCCATGTAGATGTTCACGGCCCCAGACGCCACCTACTGCCATATGTTCCCCGGAACGTTGACCGGAGCTGCACTAACCTGGTATGGAGGTTTAGCAGAATGAATCATAAAAAATTGGGAAGATTTCTGCGAACTCTTTCTCCACAAGTTCTCAAACCAAAAGGAATTTGGGCGCAACTTATCCGCTTTCTGGAACTTGAAGCAGAACCGGTCGGAGACTCTTCGGCAGTACTACGAAAAGTGGGCCAAGGCTGTCGCGGCGGTGCCCAACCTCGCGCTGGACATTGTGCTTCACCACCACCGCCCAGCCACGCTTTCAGAGCGTTCTTTCCTCGTTTCTTCAGGTTGTAATTCCAGGTATTCACCCAGTCTACAATGACAGCGTCATTCCCCTCAAAAGGGTTGGTTTTGTTGAATTCCTCGATGGCACCGTATGACCATGTGGGTCGTAGACGCTCAGCCAAGAGCGCGTCCTCCGGGGCATCAGTTTTCACAAAAAAGAAACTGTGCCACCACACGGAGTCAGCTTTGATGGTGCCGTGCACTCCGCTCCCCGAGTACGCCATCCTTTTGGAGAAAGTGATCCCGTTCTGACCGATCTTGGCGATATGGAGATGGCAAAATATTCTGGCACTAGGTGCGACTTGCCTCTTCACGCAAGCGACCTTAAAGGCGGTCATAACCACCCAAGCATGTGGTTGGAGCGCTCCCAAGGACGCTCGCAGCAGATCCATCACGTCCACCTCCCAAGGATCTAAAGGGAAGCGCAGGCCGTACATCAGCGCCTCGACCCACACGCCTATCCACCCCGGAGGGCAGTTGCCGATTGAACACAGCCTGGCGGGGGCAGCGTATAAAAAATGCTAAGGCATGTCGCACTCATTCAGAAGCCTCACCAAAGCGTGAGTCTTAACATAGCGGAAGTACCCCGGGCCCAGCACTTCACGGCAATCGGCAGGTGCGCCCTCCCACATCTGCTCCCAAGATATGACTTTCTCCCCGTACCTTTCTATGGGTTCGTCTTGCAGGTCAAAGCCCCACGCCTCCTTGGTGAAGCCAGTCTGCCATGATGCAAATCCCGGCCATTATTCGGCGGTGCATTTGCCTTCTTGGATACGGCCTTGAATCGGGCCTCAGCTTGTGCTCGAAGTTGCTCCGCCGAGGGACCGGGCAGCGGTTCAGCATCCTCAGCGAACCGGTACTCAACGTCGTAATCAGCATACGGGTTGAAGACCAGGTCGCTGTCCTCCGGATAGGGCATTTTCCCTTTTTGTTTAGGATCCGCTGCATCCGAGCCTTCATCATCATCGCCCTCTTCTCCCCGGGTTGGCTCAGGGGTTAAGGGCGGACTCGGCTGCGGAGACATGGGCGGACTCGGCTGCAGAGACGTGGATGATGACGATGTCTCGACCGACACGTCTGCCTCTGGTCCTCTCCTCCCTTCATCATAACCTCCTACAATAGAAGGGTAAGGGGCACAAATCAGAAGAGGAGGAGGGATGAACACCAAAGGGCGGACGGGCACAGGAGCAGTGTTTGCTCCCGTATCTGGAGGGGGCGGGCAGTCGGTTGCCTGTGTCCCCGCGCACTCCTCAACACTCTCTCTAAGCGGTCATAATCTAAAGAAAACGATGACCCACTAGACGACATCTCACCCTTACAAAAAAAATAGGAAGGGCGGAGAAAGCAAGGCACGCGAAAAAAAAAATGGTGGGCGGAATAAAAATTGAATATAGGAAAGTTTCAAGAACACCTACTTGCTTTGGCGGACGAGGACGACTCAGCATCAGAAGGCATCCTCAATGATTGTGTTTTGGGAAAGGGTAGATAGAGGCAAAGATAAACTACGAAGACAAGGGCGTGTGACCTCAAACAAATGGTAAAAACGAGAAAGGGCGGAAGCTCTCAAAGAATTTGCAAGGAAAGATGAAGTGCCTGCAGGAGGAGGAAAGAACCCTTATTTATACTAGTGACGTGGGTCAGCGAAACGTCGCCAAGTACAAATGGGCCACGTGTCCCCCAGATAATGGGCGAATAGGCTACTAGCCTGCAGAAAAGGGTGAAACGCGTGCAAAGTCGCCTCAAAAGAAGAGCCCTCCCCATTTCGTTTCCGGTGACGGCGATGGTGGCAGTGACGACAACAATTACCTAAAGCCGACGTGCGTCAATTCTGCTCACCAGGAGCGAGGGCGACCCAACAATTGCTGAGCCCAGGGGCAATGCTAAGATAAGCCTCAAGCAAGACCTTAGTACCGCCCAGACGCCCTCGAGCCAATACTAGGGGGGACATACTAAGGAACAGTTGATGGGTCATTGGTTTGAATCCGCCCAGTTGGTCAAGGAGGTCTTTCATTCTTCAGTGGGCGACAGACCACCCTGGGGACTGTTCGGGCAGTTCCATAGTATCGCCTCGAGACCCACCCGGCCTCAAGGCCATACTAGGGGACAATTGATGGGCCCTTCAGTTAACATACTCGGGGGCAGCTGATTAGTCATTGGAATGAATCCGCCCACTTGGTCAAGGCGGTCTTCCACTCGTCAGCGGACGACGGACCGCCCTGGGGGCCGTTCGAGCAGTTCCATAGTATCGCCTCGAGACCCACTCCGACCTCGAGGCCATACTAGGGGGCAATTGATGGGCCCCTGCGCGGATTCCGCCCTCAAGGATTGGGCGGTCCTTCACTCGAGAGCGGACGACGGACCGCCCTGGTCTAGGGAGGTACCTGTCACGTCGAGGGAACAGGAAAGCTACTACCGCCCGTTACTGTTGATAGTGACTCGCTGCGGCCCACTCAGGGTAGGACACGTGGACCTGGCCATACCAACGGGACCTATAAGTAATAGGGTCCCCCCATTCAGAAGAGGACAACACAACATACTCGGGACCATACGTCTGATACTACAAGCCTCCGCGCTGTACGCTAAAGGCTATCGGTTCCGCCCTCACCAAAGGGCTCTCGCCCGGTACTTCTCTATAACCCATTCTCCTTGTATTACCCGCATACTTGCCATCACACATATACTAACCCCCACTTGCACGTCCACCTTGCAAGGTACCACCTGCCGAGACACCCGAGGCGAATTCGGTATTCAGACCTCCAAAGAACCACAGTATTGATCCTCCGGTCCAACTGGGCGGATCATAACCAATTTACACCGAAATTGAATCCAATTAAGCAAGAGACGTGCTGAATAATCTCATTTACTAGGTTACATTTCAAATTGAAAATAAGGCGAGGAAATAACGTTCGCCAATCAAGACACAAATGATTAAGTATGATTTAGCTACCCTATTTAAGTGAGTAGATTAAAATGAGGAAGTTAGGCCCACCAATATAAACAAAAGAACCCATTTAAAATTTATCAATCAAAGACAAAATTAAGCAAATTAAGCATTGAACGTTAAATTTACTAATTGAGGCAAGATTTAATTAGTTCTAAATCCAAACAATTTTAGTCAATTAAACAAATTACACACAAATTGAATCAAATAAAAAAATTATTAAATTAGGTTCCCCAAAATATGGTTATAATAATATCAATCAATGGGTGATTAATGGGGGAATTGGAATTTTCTAGCACAATTTTAAAAGATATGTACCGTCAGTAGCCAAATGCGTAAATAAGTCCAAAAATAGCACAATCTGACTGGCAGGCAGCTATGCGCCAGCCAGGCTGCGATGCGCCACCCAGCCAGCGCATCGCTGTCTGCCTTCTAAAAATTGTGCCGTTGCAGCGCTGAGCCACCTGGCAACATAGCCGTTAGAAAAGAGCCGTTACTTAACGGTTACCTTGTTTCCAGGCAGCGCTACGCTGGCTGGCTGGCGCATCGCTGTCTGGAAACAAATTAACCATTTTTTACAGCTTGTATAAATACCCCCTACCCCCATACCATCTTCACACCTCCTCTCATACTCTCTCAATTTCAATTCTCTCAAAGGTATTTTTCTTAGTTTGTGTTCGTCATAAGTTTCTAGTTATGCTTATTGTACGCTAATGACGTCTTTTTTTGTAGGCTGGTAGCAATTGTCCGTCGGGGAAATTTCGTTTGAAGAAGGCATAAACCCTCCCTCAAAAGGTATTTTGCTGTGAATTATAACCAAATGAATTGTGTTTTACGATTTTATATGTACTTAACATTGCTTGTGGATATTAAATTGTAGATGGATTACATGTTTGGAGAGGTGCCGGTTGGGGTACGAAGTGGTAGTCCCGAGGACCCTTCGATTTTATGGGGTGATGCTGACCGACATCGAGCGTCGGGAATTTTCGAAGCTCAGGTTAGTACCGTTGAAATGTTATTTATAATTTAATGTTATTTATATTTTAAATGTTATTTATTTTTACAAGGTATTTATGTTTGAATGTTGCATTTATTTTAATAATATTCATATTTTAATTACTTATATTGTAATATAGGATCAAATTTGAATATTAATAGTAGTAGCCAATATTCGGACCATAAATTAACTACTAGTTGACTACTAATATTAATTAGTAGCGAACATTAGGTACCTTAAAAATTTACTAATAATAGTAATTAGTAACGAATATTAGTTACCTAAAAAATTACATAGTAATTACTAATACTAATTGACTACTAATGATAATTAGTAGTACCAAATATTAGTAAATTATAAACTTAGATTTCAATCACTCAAACTAATTGACTACTAATGGAGATTATAAGTAGTAAATATTAGTAACCTAAAAGATTACATATTGACTACTAATAGTGATTACTAATTATATTTAAATGTTACTTATATTATAATACTAATTGATATAATTACAAATAATGTAAGTACCTAATTGATATTAGTATATAGTAATTATTGAAATGTTACTTATATTTGAAATGTTAGTTATATATAAATGTTTGTTATATGTAAAGTTAGTTATATTTGAATGTTAATTATATTTGAATGTTAATTATATTTAAATGTTTAGGGTTCACTCAGAAATTGAGTACTAGTTATTAATTTTGTTACATCTTCTTCCCCCAACTATTAGGACCCACATATGACGCTTAATTGTCGTTTCTCTAAGAAGATCGTGAAGTACGATCCTAGGTTCGAGACATACCTTGCCCCCATTGGTCTAGATAAGTTGCGTGACTGCCTGGATTTTACCCCTGATCCTGAGCTGATCCCGCATTGGTCGAGAGATGGCGTCCCGAGACCAGTACTTTTCACTTGTACCACGGTGAGGCAACCATAACACTCGAGGACGTGCACTTTCTCACTGGTCTGAGCGTCGATGGCGAGTTTGTGGAGTCGCAGAAGCGCCTTCCGACTGTGGATTCTGATCTCCAGACTTACGTTGAGGAGCTTCTTGGGAAGAAACCATCTACTGCTGACCTTTCTGCTGGCAGAGTGAAGATGACGTGGTTGCGTAACCACTTTGGCACCATCAGGGGAGACGCCGATCATGAGACTATCGAGCAGCACTGTCGCGCATACATTCTGGACTTCTTTGGCAGCTGCATCTTTGCTGATCGGTCAAGATCCCACGCCCCACTCTTATTCCTTCCAATGCAAAAAATTAAATTCGGACCCTTTTTTTACCTCTCTCTCACGAGGGCAGCCAAAATAGCGTTCCAGATCACTCGGTCGAACGGATCTAGTCGCCCTTAAGTCACACCAGCAGTTAACCACACTTGCCTCATAAACGAACAAGTCCTCCTCCACCAGTTTCTTCAACTTGTGCATTACCCTCTCAGTAACTGTCACTACAGAACAACAATAATTAGTACACAACACTAATTCGTTAAATGCATAAATAAGATAAGTACAAAGCACCCAAACCAGTTTCACTTACGCTTACTCTTGCGTGACCTGAGCCATATTTGAAGAACGACATATTCTAAGCTTGGTGACGGCTGCCTACTTCAAATTCTAAGTTTAGGTCTTCAAGGGAGGTGTGTGGTGCAAAACTGCATCTTAGAAGGGGGTATTTATACTAAAAATTGAGGGCTTAGGGTTTCTTCAGTCCCAGACAGCGATGCGCCTCCTAGCCAGCGCATAGCTGGCTGGGGTTGAGGAAACCCTAACGGAGCATTTGACGGTAACATTTTCTGAAGGCAGCCAGTGATGCGCTATCTGGGTGGCGCATCGCTTCCTGGCTGGCGCGTTGCTGGCTGCCAGTCAGATTGTGCTATATCTGGACATAGTTACGCATTTGGCTACTGACGGTACATATTTTTTAAAATTGTGCTACAAAATTCCAAATCCCGATTAATGGTTACGGAAAGGGTAACAATATATCATCATAATTAATTTCATCCTAATTATTAATTGAAATGACAAATTTTCATTTTGAAAAGGCATTAATGTAGCGTAATATAAGTAATTGATTGATACAAAAAATTTAAAGCCAATTTATTGGCCACCTGCCCAAAATAATAAACAATGTTGCAATTCAATTCTCTCCAAGATTTACTCGTTAAAATAAAATACGCATTAAAGTAATTGCGTCATTTACATAATAATAATAAAGAAACGATAAAAAACTGAGACTAGGAACAAATTCAATGGAACTTTCTCACGATAACAAGGGATTAGTTGGACAAAGTCCTAATTTATCGGTATAGGTGAAAAACCAAACCGTATTCAGATTCGTGTAATGAATAGAGAATTCACCACAAACTATTTTCGAAAAATAAATCAGACAATCATTTGGAGGAATCATCACCCGCAAGAGACGAAGAAGATAAACAAATAAGATTGATCAATCAACCATGAACAGACACATTTCCATAAAACAGCTAAGAGCTTGGAGAATGTTATTGTCAACGAGAGAAACCCTAATTCAATAATCTATAACAGCTGACCGTACTGAATCTTAGTCTAACATGCTAATCAGCGTTACCCACGAATCTAGATCTAGCAAAAACTTATTTGAACAATAACGCTGACCACTACAAGTACAATAAATCTAATTCAAACAAAAAAAAGGATCGGTACAAGAATTCTAAGCCCTTTTCCGGATTCAGATTGAGGATTAAAATAAATCAGCTCCAAGAAAACAGTTATTTCGAATGGCTAATGGGCATACCCGGTTGTTGGCAAGTGTTGATCGGCTCAACTCGACGGAGGTAGGAGATGGCTACTCCGAGTCTGTGCAGCTCACGTGTACTTTTGTTTTTCTTCTTATAGTTTAGGCCTAATACCCTCAGATGTCACGAACTATTGCGATATTACTCGCGTATATACCACGTATAGCTTATCTGGGGGCGTCACCAACTATTGGATTCCGAGTTTCGGATAACACGCCGTTAAATTTTTGGGTTTTCCGTCGAAGTCCGTCAACTGATGTGGCATTTCGTGGTTATGTGGCAAGTACAACGCACCAGCTCGAAGGATCAACCCACCATGTCAGCAGTACGGATTTGTGGATTTTTTTAAACCCAACTTTATCTTCTCAACCCTTCCAGCTTCCCCTTACGTCGAAGTCCATCAACTGAGGGATTTGTCGTCTGCGAGCGCCGCTAGCTCAACCTTCGCCTCCCGGAACTCACAGAACACCGCCCCTGCTTCTCCTTACCACTCTGCCCATCTTCCACCGCCATCGCCGCGACCATCGCCAGTTCCTGCTCCTCCCTAATCACCTCTGACCTAGAAAAGCTCTGCGTCCTCATTTACGGCAAGCCGGAATCATACACTGGAGCTTTACATGGGCCATTTCCCGTTTTTTCCACCAGGGCAGAGGCCGAATTGGTCGAGTTTGATGTGCGTGATTTGTTTCGGGGAGGCGCCGCCGTTACCGGAGGAGGCATCGGTGGAGTTCAAGGATTTTATTAAGTGTTGTTTGCAGAAGGATCCGAGTCAAAGGTTAACGTCTGCTATGCTGCTGCAAATTTGTTTAATCGTGTTTGTTTTCCAGCAAAAATGCCTAAATCCCAATTGCTCTGTTTTCAACCTCTCAATCAACCGCTTCAATTCCGCTTGTCTGAGTGCGATTTCTCCATGCAGTGGCCCAATTCTTCGATTAAGTCTCTGTTTCAAAATTCGAAAGTGTAAAGCTGAACTTCAATTCGGGTTTATTATCCACTCCGTAATAATCGGGATATCACTAGGAGCATCGATGAGCACCAAGACGATAAAGCCGCTGGTAGCAGCTCTAACATTCCACCAATTCTTCGAAGGTCTAGGATTAGGCGGATGCATCTGCTAGGCCAAATTAAAGAGCACAATAGTCGCAACAATGGTGACCTTCTACTCGCCGACGACTCCAATCGGGATCGTGGTCGGGATATGCATAAGCAGGGGTTACAGCGAGAACAGCCAAACGTTGCTGCTGGTCGGAGGAGTGATGAATTCGGCGTCGGCGGGGATTCTGATCTACATGGCGCGGGTTGATTTGTTGGCACAGGATTCCTATGAGAGAGAGTGGAGGTGAAGGAGGGAGGGAGAGTGGAGAAAGAGAGGGAGAATGGAGAAGAAAGGTTTTTTTTATTTAATTAAATTTTATTTTTATTTTTTATTTTTAAGAAATAATTAAATATTGCCACATAGGATGCTAACTAGATTAGTTTATACAGTCAGCTAATTCCATCTAGCCAGCTGTCAAAATAATTATCGAAAACTAACGGCGTGTTATCCGAAACTCGGAATCCAATAGTTGGTGACGCCCCCCATATAAGCTATACGTAGTATATACGCGAGTAATATCGCAATAGTTTGTGACATCTGAGTGTATTAGGCTTATAGGTTATACTTTAGAGTACCCTGCAGTCCTGCCTCCCCTCGAATCGTAGCCAAAGTAAAAATGGCGATCGCTCTGCAAATTTGTTAATTCAACAATTGTATCAATTAATTATACAGAATATTATGCATATGTAAAAAAGAAGAAATCAATAAACATAGAACTGTATTAGGTTGCCGCTACAACTCCAGAGGCTATTGAACCGGTTCCCAGTAAATAATCTGTTTTTCATTTTTTATTTAAATTTTAATCCAAATTTCTACTTTATGGATGACATGTTTAATGCTTCAAATCTCTTCTTGAAGTTAGTTACCTTACTTATGTGACCACAAGATATGCCTAATTTCATAGTATAGTTTCCTTAGTTAATTTAGTTTAATTTATTATCATTATGAGGTCGTTTACTTAGAGATTTGGGGTGATTTGAGGCTCATATCTCTGCTCTAGAGATTTGGAAGAAATCTCATGTTTACTTCACAATTGGAGATAGAGATTTGGGGAGGATTAGAGATTTCGAGGTGGGCCCCTAGAGATTTGGGGAGCTTTCTGAAATCTCTACTAAGACCACAGATTTGAGGGGGATTTGAGAGATTTGGGGCTCACTTCACGAAAATAACTAACTTGTCTAATATCAGAACGGAGATGATGAATGAGACCATTTTGGTCTTTCATAATATGTATATTTATTATTTTTTTTTATATTTTTAGAATTCTCTACACCAAATCACCAAATCACCCAAATCACCCCAGGACGGGTTAATATATATCCCCCCTCCTACTGAGGGTTACAACAGTTCAGTACTGAGGGTCGAAGAGAGCTGGGCCAGGCAAGTATTTTGGGCTACGAAGGGAGTGGGCCAAGGTGGAAAAATCAGTTTGTGCTTAATCAACATAACCCATTACATTTTCATGGAAATGAGGTAAACCGTTTAAACCTGTGGACCTCTTTACAGTTTAGTGAGAATGTAAGAGGAAGGTTAGAGGACTTTTTCCTAGTTAGGGGTATTTTGAAACAAAAATTCTCAAAATGGGGTAACTTGGAAATCAATTCCAAATCTAGGGCTACTTTTGCCACATTGTCAGTTTATCGCCATAACTTATAGCGATTTTCATTTTTCTTTGAGTTGACCGCTTGTTTGTTTCCTTATTTATTGTAAGATTGAGATTCAAAATAATATTAGTATTTTAAGCCCAAGTTTATGCATGCTTATGTTTTTCTTAATACTTTTATGGGTGTTTGATCAATATTTATACCATTATATTGGTACGTCAAATTGATGAGTCTAATGATATGTGATTTAATCGCTAAAAATGTTATAAATTATACTGGATCTAACCCAATGATATTGGCAGAGCCAAGATTCAAGTATATCATATGCCCGATATATAAAATACAATGGGTCGAACATATTTTCGTAAAAAAAATACCACGGGATAAGGATAATCTCCCTAGTTTCACCACTGCACAGTGACCCGCTCTAAAATCGTTCGTAAATATAGGGTTGAGTTTGCTACTTTGACACTTGAAATTGAAATGACCCGAACCCAGCCACCCAATTTTTTCTAGGTGGGTTAGGGTCGAATTTAGGGTCGACCGTTGATGTGATTATCTTTAGTGCATTTTAAGTCCATGATTAGCCTAGTGATCTCCCGTGTTTGATCTCATTTTGCTATGATTTATACGCTTTTATGAATGTTTTATGCAAAGTGCCCTTTTGTTGCCCGGTTGCCACTTTGAGGCCAATTCTATGTCTATTGGAGCTGTTTTCTTTGTATTTTCAAGTCTTGGCATTGAAGTACTGGTGACAAGGAGCACGTGGGATCAAACGGGAGGTCAACCGGAGCTAGGACGGAGGAGATATGGACGTTGCAAAATCGAAGAAAATACGACTTTCAGCTGAAGTCATTTTCGGTGAAAATATCATAGGATTTTCGCCGAAGAAGAAGTTTTCGGCGAGATTTTCAAGTTCTCGAATCGAAAATTCTAAGCAGACGGAAGACCTTTGATCATTGAAGATATTTTCGGTGAAAACATTCAAAGTTTTCGCCGAAAACTTTAGAAGGTTTGTGCAGCCGGTCGGTGTTTACAAAGGCATTTTCGGCGAAAATCTCACATAATTTTCGCCGAAAATATCAGGCATTTCCCAGCGACTATTTAAGGAGATAAGGCGGCGAGAATTCATTGATTATCATTCATTCTAATTTTACAACATCATCGCCGACTCCTCTCTCTCAACTCATCATCATCATCGCCAATCACCATCCTCTCCCTCAAACACACACCAACCTCCCTCAATTGTTGATCAACTTGAAGATCTATGTAACACCCTCTCTTTTTAAATAAGGGAAATTACCAAATTACCCTCTAAGACAGCGAAAATCATAAAAACCAAACGAGGGCGCTACGCTTAATTACAATAATTCAATGAAATGCCTTGGCCAAGGACCTTGAAAATAAACTTAAATAAAACTTGAAGACTTTTATATAAAACTTGTAATTCATAACAGCATAACTCGTTAACTGAGCCCTAAACACTTGGATAAAAATTAACTGAAAACAAGTCTCGAGGAATACATAAAAACATTTGTCTCAAGTCAAGGTCTTACATCACTGTAGACACCACCCCACATACCGAATCAGCTCCTCAAGGCTCAAGCTACCATCCAAGTATTCTCTGCAAAACTGGTGGGTGGCTCGGGGTCAGTCCTTTTATCATGAGAATTCCGTTAAAGCAAGAATAAACGATATTCAAGAAATTAGCTAAGCAAACCCATGATTCCGAGTCGGCATAAATCGACAGTTCCGGAAAGATGGATCTTTCCGTAGAAACGACACCTTGTTGTCAAAACCAAGACTTTACGTCTTAATTTCCAGGTAAGTAGGGGAGTCACTGGGACTACTTAAATCCCTCAAACCTTAGGTATCATAACTTTATAAACCGTGTAAAGAGGGAAATCCGTGTCACATAATAGTGCTGGACAATCAACAAACAACCGTTAGTCGTACATATCACATATTCACTTCATAGACATCATCCAAGTCACAATCACAAACAACACGCAACATCCATGTTCAAGTTCTCTAGGTGAGTTATTAGGCGCCATTAGGAGTTTATCCCGCACCACCCCTGCCGGCCCGACGCACCTCTCTCCCCTGGAGAGGTCCAAAACGCATCCTCTCCCTTGGAGGATACCACGAAACCTTTCCCTTGAAGGAATCGCAACTTGACTCAACAAAACAAATCATGCCTTTCCCTTGAAGACGTGACCGCACCTCTTTCCCTCGAAGAGGCACATAGCACCCATAGTGCAGTGTTAGGGGGCAGTGCAGGCTCCTTCAGTTTCTATCATTCACATTCAACAATTCCACCATAATAATAATCAACCACGTGAATAACTAAGGACTGATTTTAAATAAATACGTAAATATAAACCAACTAGGCATGACGTAAAAAATAACTAGCAACGACAAGATTTTACCCCCTTTAACCACCCACCTATAAACCAAGCCGGGTGACTTGACAATCGGTTCCGGGACTTGAGTTGTACGGAAAGGAGAGTTTAACGGACGTTCGTAACCTCCGGACCAATTTGTACTAACTGAAAAGTTAGTTGGGCCCTTTCTGTCAAAAACAGACAGTTAAGTGACTGAATTGTCGCACGGGGAAAGATTCAGGCCCAAAATGCCAAAAGAAAGAATAGAGCGACTGAAATTGTACTTACAGTCGATTCAGGGACCAATTGGGCATATTTGCCAATCGTATGAACCCTAATTTGATCCGAACGGTCTTTCCTTCGATTATCCTAAACCAGGGATCTAATCAAGCAATTGGGAGAGGGGAAATGATCGTGAGATTGAAACGAGTTGAATGGTATCAACCATTTGATTCGACTCAACCTGAATCATTCCAACAGTGAGCTCATCGGAGACTCGTCGGAGGAGGACGGAAAAAATCGTGTTAGAGGGATGCCAACTCTGAACCAAGGCCATGGACGGCTTTTATAGGTCCAGGCGAATCTAATGGTGCCAAGGAGAGTGGCCGATTCGTCAAAGAAATGGCCCCACCATTAAAGGACCTTGTTGCCGGAGTGGAGAGAAGCCTTTAATCGATTTCTGTCGTTTCTTGATCAATTATGGAGGGGACTGTGCTCACAACTCGTGAATCACGATTTCCAACAGTTTGGTGGGGTTCCCATTGTCCGGCTGCTAAGACTAAGTGGCCTTTGGAGCCTTGGAAGTGTCGCCGGCGAAGCAGGACGCGGCGGAGCTCGAAACAGGGGAGCGGCGGCGTGGAGTTCCGGCGCTGACCGCGACCGTTGACCGAACGGCGCCGTTTCAGCGACTGGTACGGAAAAAATAAATGAAAGGAAATGTTTGCTGATTGGGGGATTCGAACCCCGGTCCTCTGGGTCGCGGGTTTGATCCCTTGACCAGCTGTTTCCTTGGTCCGACCGGCTAATTCCTGGTTTTGAACCGACTGGTTCTTGGTTAATTCAATAATCAGGTTAACCAGCTAGTTTTTAACCGGATTTAATTCCTTTCTCAAAATCGATTCTTCCAACAACCAAATCGATTTAACCCTTTTAGCCTCGATTAATTTAATCGCTAATTTACGATTAAATCTTAACTTATGAGAGTTCAACCTTTTTAATAAAATTTTAATTTTCCGATTCCAAAATTCGGGATGTTACAATCTAAGTGAGCCTTTCACCATTGGATTGGAGCTTGAAGAGCCAAGTGGGAAGATCCTCCATGGAAGCAAGGATGGTCTCCTGATGACACTCGATTTGACGTGATTATTAGCCTCATTTAAGCGACATTTCTTTGCTTAAGACATGGTTTTTAGGGTAGAATAACGAATATTCAATCGATTGCCCTATCTCGTGCCATCTGTGTTACCTTGGCCCGTTTCGGGTCTATTTGATGGTTTTCTAGTGTTTTTATGTTAGCACAGGTTTTTTGCCATCGAATACGGTAGCCAAGGACGTGTCTTAGACGTTGGAACCCCGAAGAATCACACATAAATCAACCGGAGTCATCACTCAAGTCAAAGAAAACGCCTGCCTCATTTACACAAGTATTTTCAGCGAAAATACCCTAGGGTTTTCGCCGAAAATGTAAGAAGGAATCCACTGCCCCGAGTATGAAGATGTTTTCGCTGAAATTACTCTATTATTTTCGGTGAAAATACCAGTTGAAATCAGAAAATCTCGGGTTGATATAAATAGGGAACTCGGCGGCTAATATCATATTATCACTTTTACAACTGAACACACACACAAACGACGACAGAGAGAGAGATAGGGCGATTAGACAGAGTTCGAAGAGCAGGAACGGATCGTGACGCCATCCATCCACCTCGGAGAGCCAGTGCTAGGAGTTGAAAATCCAGCAGATTGGAGCTGCCAGGAAACATCGAAATTAGGTTTTACAGTTCTTCTCTGTCTCCCTACCTGAGATGTATTTCTTGTCTGTCTTCGATTCTTCTGTATTGAATATGAGTAGATAAACTCGTGTAGCTTAGATTAGATGAACCCTAAGTGACCCAGGGCTTTAAGCGGTCACGGATCGGCGGTGATTAGATTCGAAATTCATTCAGTTTCATCTTTCATGTTTGATTTGTTCTTCGTTTTCTGTGTTTCTTGTCTGGTTTGGCCACCTAGATTAGATTCTTGTTAAGATAAGGATAGAAGCGAACGCTCGCCTTACTTTAAAACACCAAATCGAATAATCAACCTTATAATTGGAGCGTGCCTTTCGTAGGAACCGATTAGGGTTGATCCATTGCTAGAGTAACTCATTAATCACTAGAATTTGCACCAGTTAAGTTAAGTCGTTGCGAGAGGCGACCGTACCCGGGCGGCTAATTAATCGTGGTAGCTAGATCGGATAGAGCGAACGTTCGCCAGTCTTAAACCTAAGGGTCAGGAGTTATGATGGTGTCTATGAAATGAATGAACTAGAATCGAAAATCGCTGGTCTGTGACTGCTGTTGCCTTGGTGATCTAAGGGGGATTCGAAGTCTAGGCTTGTCTGTCATCTTTCTAGTCAATTAATCAATCTTCAATCTTTCTTCGTTTTAATTTTCATTTCTTCTTATTTTTTACTTTCTTAGTATAGAAGTCGTGGAACTCACACCACGCCCAACTTGTGTTTAACCTTGAATTAATACTGCCAACACCTTTGAGTAAGGAAGTAGAGGAAACCCTAGGAATACGATCTGCTATAGCCTTTTCTTAGCTTTAGTAGTTTATTTGGTTGAACCCGAACAACGACTTGAGGTTCACCAAATTGGCGCCGTTGCCGGGGACCCTCTTCTATTTCGTTGAAAGAAGAGTTGCCATTTTTAATCTTCTACCTTTCCATCTTTCATTTTCCATCACACTTCGATTTTACACCGGTTGTGTTTGTTTTTGTCTCGTGCAGATCATAGCAAGTACAGAAGCAGATCACTTCCGTTCCATCTTCCTTCACCACAATGGTTACTCTTAAGAGTGTTGCGGACTATAGTGAGCCGCGTGCATCTAATCTTCGATCACCCATCACCGTGCTCTCTAATGACAATGATCCTGACTATGAGATTCAGATTCCTCTCTTGGAGCTAATCTCTAGGGACATACAATTCGAGGGAAGACCAGATGATAACCCTTACACACACATAACCACCTTTTTGGCTGTCTGAGACACCTCCAAGTCTGGGAATCTCAATAAGAATGTGCTATATCTCCGAGCTTTCCCATTTTCTCTCAGAGGTGCAGCTAAACAATGGCTTAGCAGCAAACCGCCAGGTCATTACACTGACTGGGAGGCATTAGCTCAAGATTTTGTTGAGGAATACTTTCCTCCTGCAAGAACAACTGCTTATAAAGACCGTATTTCCAGATTCACTCAGAGAGAGGATGCGAGCATGTATGACACTTGGAATGAATTCTAGTCTCTTCTCTTCGACTGCCCTCACCATGGGTATGAACAAAGGCAGTTGGCTGAATTCTTTACTCGAGGTATGCGCAAAGAATCTGCAAACTGGGTCAACATCCTAGCTGGCGGAGATTGCACCGCTCTCACTCCCCAGGATGCTCTTCTGCATTTTGCTGACTGTGCTTCGAAATCTAGAAACTGGGAGAGGCACATAGAAGGAACCAAGAGTCAGAGCCAGAGTCAGATAAATGTTGCAGAGCAGATCAAGGTAGAAGTTCAGAAGCATCTGCAAGCAGCTGGTATTCCTCTCGACCCTCCATCAGCTACCGTCTTTTCGGTTGACTGTGGATGGTGTGGATCATGTGCTCATAACGGCGGAAGTTGCCTCAATTTCGGTACAGCAGAAGTCTGGTCTACAGAAGAGATCAACTTCATTGATCAGGGCTTCGCTAATAATCAGAAAGGCTATGCTGGTTACAGAAATTACGTGCCACAGAAGCAGAGCAACCGGTTAGTAGATCCTTATTATAGACCTCCGGGATTCGTTGGAGGACAACACCAGTTTCAGGCAAAGCCGTACTATAATAGGGACATGGACTATGAGAGGAAGTTTGATCAGATCATGAGTCAACTTGACGACCATGACATTTAGTTAAAAGCTCAAGCGACACTTAATCAAGGACAAAGAGCTCAAAGTCAAAGGATATAGGACGCTGTAAACACCACGGCTAGACTTTTTACTAGCAATCCTCTCCTTAATCCAGAAGCATTTCAAGCAAATTCCGATACAAGGAGCGAACACGCTCAAGCTATTACCACAAGGAGCGGCAAACAAACAACTGATCCAAAAGCTCCGGAACCTGACATAATACCGGATACTAGTGCTGCCATGGATATGCCAGAAATAGAAGATATCACAGAAGAGGAAGAAGAAGCACCTGCTCCCCCTCCTCCGCCGCCCAAGACAACCCCTGAACCTGTCTTGGCGCCATATGTACCTAGGATTCCTTTTCCAAAAGCTGGAAGGAGCAAAGCTAAGGATCACGACACTCAGTATAAGAAATGGTACAATGTTCTTAAGACTGCATAAATCAAGATACCAGTGACAGACGCTGTAGAGATTATACCACCACTTGGGAAGTTCTTTAAAGACCTAGTGAAGAAAGTGAAGAGTGGCGAGGTGTACTCTATCACGCTCACTAATGAATGCGCGTCTATTCTAGGTGCGCCATCTCCCATTCGACAGCCGCCACCACCCCCAGCTAAGTGTCCTGATCCCGGTTCTTTTACATTACCGTGCATTATTAATGGCATTAAAATTGATCGCAGTCTGGTTGATTCTGGTGCTTCTATTAATGTTATGCCTGTTTATTTATATGAAAAGCTGAATCTAGGGCAATTAAAACCGATTACTCTGCATCTTGTTTTAGCTGATAGGTCTGTCAAACGACCTAGAGGTATAATAGAAGATGTAACTGTTTGCTGTGGTCCGTTTACTATACTGGCGGATTTTGTTGTTTTAGATACTCGTGAGTTAGACGGAACACTTATCCTAGGTCGACCTTTCTTAGCAACTGCTGGTGTGAATATAAACTGCAAACAAGGCCTGTTAACTTTAAGTGTAGGTCAAGAGAGTGTTGCATTCTGCATTAAAGATAGCATGAGATATTCTATTGCTCAAGATGATAAATGTTATGCTGTTGATGCCTTAGAGTCGGCCTCAGCCGACTCCTTTACTAATGCTTTATCTAGTGATCCGCTAGAGTTGTGTTTGATTTCAGGGATTGATAATGCATTAGACGACCCAGAGCAGTGCTTATGGCAAGATGAGCTAGATGAACAAAAGGCGACATTCACACCCATCACTGCGCCTACCCATATTGAGCCAGCATCGAGTCGGATTACTACTTCATATGAGAATCCGCCAGAACTTACTTGAAGGAGTTGCCTGACCACTTAGAGTATGCATTTCTGGGGAAGGACTGCCAGTTACCTGTCATCATCAGTTCGAATCTATCTCCCGAGCAGAAAGAGCAACTGATCGGGCTACTCAAGAAGCACGTCCGAGCTATTGCCTGGCAGTTAGCAGACATCAGAGGCATCTCTGAAACCTTTTGCAAGCATCGGATAGTCGTTGATGAGGAATTCAAACCAGTCAGACAACCCCAACGCCGACTTAACCCTCTGATGCAGGAAGTTGTAAAGAAAGAAGTGCTCAAGCTTCTAGATGCCGGTATCATCTATCCTATTGCCGACAGTCCTTGGGTCAGCCCGACTCAAGTCATTCCGAAGAAAGGCGGAATTACTGTCATCCCTAATCCAAAGGGTGAACTCATTCCCACCCGAACAGTTACAGGATGGAGAGTCTGCATCGATTATCGACGACTCAATGATGCCACCAAGAAGGATCACTTTCCACTGCCGTTTATTGATCAGATGCTTGAACGATTGGCTGGTCATGAGTACTACTGCTTCTTAGATGGGATGTCCGGTTACTTTCAGATCCCCATCGAGCTTGCTGATCAAGAGAAGACGACCTTTACATGCCCGTTCGGTACATTTGCTTATCATCGTATTCCTTTTGGTTTATGTAACGCACCTTCTACCTTTCAGAGATGCATGCTTGCAATATTTGGAGATCTGGTAGAGAATGTGGTAGAGGTGTTCATGGATGACTTCTCCGTCTATGGGGATTCATTTTCTAAGTGCCTGGCTAATCTGGATAAGGTACTAGCTCGTTGTGAAGAGACCAATCTAGCTCTTAGTTGGGAGAAGTGTCACTTCGTGGTTACAGAAGGTATTGTTCTTGGCCATAGAATATCTAAGACAGGTATAGAAGTCGATCGTGCTAAGCTTGAGACCATTGTCAGCTTACGACCACCTACCTCAGTTAAGACAGTGCGAAGTTTCCTTGGCCATGCTGGTTTTTACCGAAGATTCATCAGAGATTTCTCCAAAATCACTCTTCCGATGACGAAGCTACTTGAGAAAGATGTTCCTTTCGTCTTTGATAAAGCTTGTCTTGAAGCTTTTGAAACCTTGAAGACTCCACTCACCACCGCACCGATTCTTACAGCACCAGATTGGAATCTTCCATTCGAGATCATGTGCGATGCTAGCGACTTCGCCGTTGGCGCGGTTCTTGGTCAGAGAAAGGAGAAGAGATTTCATCTTATCTACTTTGTGATGTGAACCGCTGCAACCGTGGGCAGATGACCCTAACCACCGCAAGTTGATAATCGTGCAACGAGGTAGAAACCTTCGGGAACCGGGGGCGGATAAGTACTTTGACCCGTCGGCTATATAACAGCCGGGAACCAGAAGTGTCCAGTTGAAGACGCCACGCCAAGAGATGGATGCTCTTGATGATAAGTCAGCCTTAAGCAATGCTCCTCACATTAACTTGAAGGGAAAAGAACATAAGTTCTGAAATATATTTAATCAAAGGGGGTTCTGAGTACAAGAGGTGGCCGGCGGCCTCCTTTTATAGGTGAGGGAACAAGCTCTCCTCCCTAAACCCTACTTCCTAAATAATAATAAAATAACGAAATAAAAAGAGTCCTAATTAGAAAACCTAAAGAGGACTTTAACTAATCCTAACCTAGACTAAAAATAGGGAAAATTCGGACTCCAACCCTATAAGGGAAGAGAATCCTACCTAAACAAGAACTCCTAAAAAGGAGGCTGGAAAATCCTAAAAAACAGCTACACGGGTTCTGGAAATATTAGCCAAATAAATACTAAACAAATTCGTAAAATCCTGATCTTTTGCAGATCACTAGTGGACTCTATGGGCTACAACTTTCATGTTGGACATCAGCCCAAATTCTGTCTCCAAGTAGCCCATATTCGTCACTCTTTGTTAGGCTACGAATCTGTCCAGAAATCCAGCTTTGCTTAGTATTAGTCCAGCTTTGGCCCGTGGCTGCTCGGTCATGGGCTGACCTCTTGGCTCTTCTTGAAGGATGAGCTCTCCTTCTTCTCCTCTTGGATCAGGCTCAGGCGGTGGCCTGATCACAGCTCCTGGCATGGGCTTCCTCGGATCAGCATCCGAGTCTTCCTCTTTGGTGCTCCCCCCATGCTTTGCTAGGACTTGGCCGAGCTCTATCTCCTTCAGTTCTTCTCCAAATTCAGCTCCATTTCTTGGAGAGTGATCCTGGGGCTTCAAGCTATCCATAGCAAGTGGAATTTACTCAAAGGCTCCAGCCATTTGTTGGATGGTCCAAAAGCACGCTTCTGTGGTGCCCGGCGCTCGGTCCGGCGCCCGGGGCTGGCTCCGTGCTGGGCCTTCTTCAATTCTGGCCAAGCCTTCTACTTTATGCTTCGGCTAGGTCTTTAGGAATGTTCTCATGGGGTCTTCAAGGGTTGGTGCTGGTACTGGGATCGAGTCTTCGATCCTGGAGCTCAGTTCTGGCATTTGGCCCGGTCCGGGGCTCGTACCGAGGTCTGTCTTCGGGTGCCAGCTTCTTCTGGCTAGGCTTTCTTCATTATGCTTCGGCCACATCTTCTGGAAGGTCTCCAGAGGGTCTTCAGGGGCTGTGGTTGGTCCAGGGCTCGTAGCATTTGGCCTGGGGCCTTGTTTAGGCTTTCGGCTCGGGGTTGACCCGAGGGTGGCCAGGATCACATCACTTTGCGAGCAAGACGCTCAATGATGCTCAGCGAAACTACACTACTACAGAGAAAGAGCTTCTGGCTATCGTTTTCTCCTTTGATAAGTTTAGACAGTATCTGGTTCTTTCACATACCATTGTCTACACAGATCATGCTGCTCTGCGCCATTTATTAGCCAAGCAGGACTCGAAGCCACGTCTCATCCGATGGATCCTTCTACTCCAAGAGTTCGACATTGAAATTAAGGATAAGAAGGGAGCAGAGAACTTAGCAGCAGATCATCTTTCTCGCCTCGAGGAATCACAAACAGGTAAGTCTACTACACCTATCAATGATTCTTTCCCTGACGAGCTGTTGCGTGTTGAAACGTATGAACAGGTTAACAGCATAGCTATTGAGCCCTGGGCAATTCCTCACGCTCAAGATCTGAGTAATGCCGCTGATTCAGAGGAGCCTTGGTATGCAACTCTGACTAACTATCTCTCACACGGCAATGTACCTCCTGAACTGGATTTCAATGCACGCAAAAAGCTCTTTAAAGAAGCCAAGTCATACTTCTGGTGATATGATCCAACAATGCTGCCCCGATGCCAATCGGTACTCCTACACACCACCAGGGTCACCTGGCCGAGACAAGACCCTATGGCCTCTTAAAAAGCGCATGAATTCAAGGACAGGCCGTCCACGAGCCCTAAAACCAAGGTATGCCAAGAAATATCGACTAAATCCTTCACTTGCAGGTAGAAAGACTCCAAGGAATGGAATGCTGTCCCAAGCCATGCTGTTGACCGAGGGTATAAGCCCTAGCACCGAAGAGAAGCTTCAGCCTGCCCCTAGCCTGACCTCTAGGAGCCCTGAAGAAGAAGCCGGTTCTTTGAGTGACCCTCTAAAAGCATTTCTGGAGTACCGAAGGAAGAGAGCCCAAGAACCCTTGGCCCGAAGAGGAGAGTTGTCAAAGACCGAACCTGAGCCGAGCCATGAGAAGACTTGGAGTCCTTGGCCCCGAAGCATGACACTTGGGCTGACCACGGAGAGCTACGTCCAAAGCTACTTGGCGGCTTATCTGAAGCTTAAAAGAGAAGGCCCGAATGAAAAGAAAGAAGGCCCAAGGAGAGGACAGCCACCAACCATCAACCAGCAACCGGGCCAATCAAAGGAGCTTTACGGAACCGAGCATGAAGAACATATCTTTTGGACAAGAAGTCCGGCCACTGAGCCCGCCCGAAACCAAAGCCCGCGTCCGCCACCTGAGTCCAGCCCGATGTTCGGCCGGTCAAGCCCACCGGGCCGCCACACGCGCCCAACCGGCCCGAGCAGCCACACACGGCCGGATTAGGGTTTTTGACCTAATTTAGGTCTTTTATTCTGCTTTAAAGACTACAACTATTATTTTATGTTTATTCCTTTTTAGTAGGATTATTTAGGGGTTTTATGAGACTATTTAGGAATAGGACTCTTTATTTTATTATTATTTAGGAGTTAGACTTTAGGGAGGAGAGCTTGTTCCCTCCCTATAAATAGAGGCCGCCGACCTCCCTTGTAACTTACAACTTTTATGAAATAAACCCCCTTTGATAGAACTTTGTTCTGAAACCCTTGTTGTATCTGCATGTTGCGATACTGAAGGATCGACTTATCATCAAGAGCATCCATCTCTTGGCGTGCCGTCTTCGACTCGACACTTCTGGTTCCCGGCTGTTATATAGCCGACGGGTCAAAGTACTTTTCGCCCCGGTTCCAGACGTTTCTACCTCGTTGCACGGTCTCAACTTGCGGTGTTTAAGGGTCGTCTGCCCACGGTTGCAGCGGTTCACATCAGTTGGTATCAGAGCACGGTTCAAACACAAGGACCACATCTATCCCAGTCTCCAGGTTCTCCTGGATTCATATCCTTTTATTGCTTTCTTTAGAAAATTGATTCGAAAATCTCCCTTCTATTTCAATTTTAGTTTCGAGTTATAAGAAAAGAAAAAGAAAAGAAAGCAAGGCCACCTTGCCACGTTATTTCCTTTCATTGTAAGTTTATTTCTAAGAAGAGGGGATAGAAAATTGCTTCCGTTCGATAGTACTAACCATGGCAGACGAGAGACTAGCCAATTTAGAAGGCAACGTTCGGGACCTTGGAGCTACCATGGTTGCCATCCTAGCTTAGCTTCAAGCCGAGAGAGGACGAGACAGGCACCGAGAGGACAGCCCTGAAGACCCGAACAGAAGAGCCCGACGACTAGCTCAGGAGATTGATGATGACTTGAGCAACCTCAAGCTCACCATGCCAAAGTTTGCTGGCAAATACAATGCCGACGAGTACCTAGATTGGGAGAGAAGTATGGAGGATTTCCTCGAGTGCCACTACTACTCCGAACGTAATAAGGTAATTCTCGCCACCCTTGAATTCACTGACTATGCTGCTCTTTGGTGGAGCCAATACAAGGGCAGGATTCAAAGGGATGAAGAAGATCCCGTCGAGTCGTGGAGAGACCTCAAGCGGATCATGAGGAAGAAGTTTGTTCCGAGTACTTATACTCGAGACCTACACACATCCCTCCGGAACTTAAAACAAGGCACCATGTCCGTGGAGCAATATACCAAGGAGATCGAGATGTTGGTAGCCCGACTTGACCTCCGAGAAGAACCCGAAGCGAAGATAGCCCGGTTTGTAGGTGGGCTACGCCCCGAGCTCATGTATCAAGTCAACATACTCAACTATGCTGACTACGAGGAGCTCAAAGCCCTAGCTAACCGCGTGGAGAGAGAATTGAAGAGGGGTTACATGACAAGATCCGCCAGTGCCCCGTGGAGAGGAGGCTCGACTACCAGCCAAGCCTCATGGAAGACCGAACAGCCCCGAGGCTCTAGTTCACGGCCAAACCCTAACCCTAGGGGTTCGGCACCTCCAGTAACATCTGTCCAACCTACTTCTACAGTTCAGAATTCTAACCCACGTCCTAGTGGAATTGTATGTTTTAAGTGTCAAGGTAGAGGACACATCTCAAGGGATTGCCCTAACCAACGGACGATGGTAGTAAGAGAAGGAGGAATCGAGACGGACGATGAAGAGGAGGAGAAAAAGGAAGAAGAAGAGGAGTCAGAAGAAGGAGAAGAAGTTCAGCCCGAAGGGCTTGAAAAGTTTGTAGGGTTCACTTTTAAAACCCTAGCACCCGGCGCCCCGGCCTCAGCCCCAGCGCCAGCCCCGACCTCAGCCCCGACCCCTGCCCCGGCCTCTGCCCCAGCGCCAGCCCCGACCTCAGCCCCGATCCCTGCCCCGGCCTCAGCCCCGACATCAGCCCCAGCCTCAGCCCCGGGCCCTGCCCCTGCCTCTGCCCCAGCCTTAGCCCAGGCACTAGCCCTAACCCCAGCCCTGGCACCTGCACTCGGCCTCAGTCTTGGCACTGCCCCAGGCCTTAGCGCCCCATCGCTCGGCCCCAGCCTCGGCACTGCCCCAGGCCCTAGTGCCCCAGCACTCGGCCCCAGCCCCGGCGCTGCCCCACCAAGCCCCAGCACCCCAGTGCTCAGCCCCAGCCCCGGCACTGCCCCAGGCCCCAGTGCCCCAGCACTCGGCCCCAGACCAGGCGCTGCCCCACCAGGCCCAAGGTCCCCAGCACCCGGCCCCAGCCCCGGCGCTGCCCCAGGCCCCATTGCCCCAGCATTCGGCCCCAGCCCAGGCGCTACCCTGACCAGTCACAGCGCTCCAGCCGCCGATCCTCCACTGCCCGCCGCCGCCGGCACCCCACTGCTCGCCGCCATCAGATTTCTACTACCCGCCGCCGGCCCTCCACTGCCCGTCACCGCATCACCGCCTACTGCCGTCCACATCACTTCCCGCCGCCGTCGATCCTCCATTGCCCACCGCCACTGGCACCCCACTGCTCGCCACCACCAGGTTTCTACTACCCGCCGCCGGCTCTGCCCTGCCCGGCGCCACCACCTTGCCCGACGTGTCCGGGTTTACCTGCGGCACTCCCGGCACCCCCGTGCTCTGGTTCGACGCTTCACCGCCGGTACCATGTGCACCCCAGGATCAAAGGGAGATCACCTCCCGACGAGTTTTGAGAGCTGCCCCGAGCAAAGAAGACCCGGATGCTGACCCGGTTGTGGAAATGAGTAAGGAGCTCTCACCCGCTACCTCCCCGAGCTTTAACATTATTATTGATAGTTTTTCAGGGGAAGAAGCTATGGAGACTGACGGACCCGAGCCTTGGTCCGTTACTGACTCAAGTGAGACTCCTCGGTCTAAGGATGATGGTGCTGAAGATTGGAAGAGGATGATGAGTGTTAGGAAAGGACCAGAGATGGATTTGGGGACAAATCCAAGGCAAGAAGAGGGGGATGATATGATCCAACAATGCTGCCCCGATGCCAATCGGTACTCCTACACACCACCAGGGTCACCTGGCCGAGACAAGACCCTATGGCCTCTTAAGAAGCGCATGAATTCAAGGACAGGCCGTCCATGAGCCCTAAAACCAAGGTATGCCAAGAAATATCGACTAAATCCTTCACTTGCAGGTAGAAAGACTCCAAGGAATGGAATGCTGTCCCAAGCCATGCTGTTGACCGAGGGTACAAGCCCTAGCACCAAAGAGAAGCTTCAGCCTGCCCCTAGCCTGACCTCTAGGAGCCCTGAAGAAGAAGCCGGTTCTTTGAGTGACCCTCTAGAAGCATTTTGGAGTACCGAAGGAAGAGAGCCCAAGAACCCTTGGCCCGAAGAGGAGAGTTGTCAAAGACCGAACCTGAGCCGAGGCATGAGAAGACTTGGAGTCCTTGGCCCCAAAGCATGACACTTGGGCTGACCACGGAGAGCTACGTCCAAAGCTACTTGGCGGCTTATCTGAAGCTTAAAAGAGAAGGCCCGAACGAAAAGAAAGAAGGCCCAAGGAGAGAACAGCCACCAACCATCAACCAGCAACCGGGCCAATCAAAGGAGCTTTACGGAACCGAGCATGAAGAACATATCTTTTGGCAAGAAGTCCGGCCACTGAGCCCGCCCGAAGCCGAAGCCCGCGTCCGCCACCTGAGTCCAGCCTGGCGTTCGGCCGGTCAAGCCCACCGGGCCGCCACACGCGCCTAACCGGCCCGAGCAGCCACACACGGCCGGATTAGGGTTTTTACCTAATTTAGGTCTTTTATTCTGCTTTAAAGACTACAACTATTATTTTATGTTTATTCCTTTTTAGTAGGATTATTTAGGGGTTTTATGAGACTATTTAGGAATAGGACTCTTTGTTTTATTATTATTTAGGAGTTAGACTTTAGGGAGGAGAGCTTGTTCCGTCCCTATAAATAGAGGCCGCCGGCCTCCCTTGTAACTTACAACTTTTATGAAATAAACCCCCTTTGATAGAACTTTGTTCTGAAACCCTTGTTGTATCTGCATGTTGTGATACTGAAGGATCGACTTATCATCAAGAGCATCCATCTCTTGGCTTGGCGTCTTCGACTGGACACTTCTGGTTCCCGACTGTTATATAGCCGACGGGTCAAAGTACTTTTCCGCCCCGGTTCCTGACGTTTCTACCTCGTTGCACGGTCTCAACTTGTGGTGTTTAAGGGTCATCTGCCCACGGTTGCAGCGGTTCACATCATCTGGGATGAGCCATTCTTATACCGCATCAGTCTTGACGGGATGATCCGGAGATGTGTCTCTTACACTGAAGCAGCTGACATCATTCGTAAGTGCCATGAAGGACAGTTCGGAGGACACTTTGGAGGAAACCGCACGGCGAGAAAGGTACTCGAAACAGGTTTTTATTGGCCTTCAATTTTTAGTGACTGCGACGTCTTTGCTCGACGTTGTGATGCATGCCAGCGATCAGGTAACATCTCAAACCGTAATGAGATGCCCCAAATTATTTCTTTAACTGTTGAAATTTTTGATGTTTGGGGAATCGATTTTATGGGTCCGTTCACACCCTCCAATGGAAACAAGTACATTCTTGTAGCCGTTAATTACGTTTCTAAGTGGGCTGAGGCTGAAGCTTTACCCACTAATGATTCTAGAGTGGTGGGTCGGTTCCTTACCCGTCTTTTCACGCGTTTTGGTTCACCGCGCTTCATCATAAGCGATAGGGGTACCCACTTCCAGGGACAATTCGACCGGGTGTGCAAACGCTTTGGCGTCACCCACCGAATGTCCACGGCTTATCATCCTCAAGCGAATGGTCAAGCGGAAGTGACGAATCGTGAGCTCAAGCGGATTCTTGACAGGACAGTTGGCCGGTCTCGCAAGGACTGGTCATCTAAGCTCAATGATGCCTTATGGGCATATCGAACTGCCTACAAGACTCCCATCGGTACCTCACCGTATCAGCTGGTCTATGGCAAGTCATGTCATTTACCAGTTGAGCTTGAGCACAAGGCATTCTGGGCTAACAAAGAGTTGAATATGAGCTATGCAGTAGCAGGTAATAACCGCCATGACCAGATCGCTGAGCTTGAGGAGCACCGTCTCCACGCCTATGAGAGCACAAAGCTATACAAAGAACGCACCAAGAAAATTCATGACTCTCAGTTGAAGACGATCAAGCAGTTCTACCCTGGAGAGGAAGTGCTCTTATATAATTCTCGATTAAAGCTCTTTCTGGGTAAGTTGAAATCTCGATGGTCTGGCCCTTATACCGTGGTCCGACAGACACCCTTAGGCAGTGTCTACATTAAATTGCACGATCAAGAGCCGTTTGTGGTCAACGGGCATAGGCTTAAGAAGTATCTGCAAGGGTTAGCCGTATCCTCCATAGACGTGCACTACCTCATTTTGGAACCCTGACACGAATCCAGGTATCGTCTGGCTCACGGACGTTAAACAAGAGCCCTTCGTGGGAGGCAACCCACGGCTGGAGTCAGTTATTTTCATTTTGAGTCGTTTTGTTTTAAAACCCCTTTAAAAAAAAACCCGCCGCCGTCTTCAAATAAATTTTCGGTGAAACTGTGTAACTATTTTCGCCGAAAAATGTGTTTTCAAACCCGACCTGATCCTCCTGTTCAGCATTTTCAGACCGAAAACCACCAAGCCCTTCGCCGAACATTTTGCCTCCATTTTCACTACAATTTTCGCCGAAAATCTTCCTTTCTTTTCGCCGAAGATTCTGGTTCAAATACCCCTGTTCCACCTGTCTAAAAGTTTCGCCAAAAATCTCCCTTCATTTTCGCCGAAAATCCTGTGCTTTTCTTTGACTATATAAGCGGCCCCACCCCTCTTCTTTTCGGCCCCTTCACATCCGAAAACTTCCACTGTCTCCCTCTCCTGTTTTGAGACCACCGCTTGCCGCCGCCAGCCCGCTGACTGCCTCGTCGCCGCCGCCCCACTGAACAGTAACCGCCGCCACCGACAGTCACTAACCCCGTCCTTAGCCCCTGTTCCAAACCCTAGCACCAGCGTTTTCCAGCTCCAGTTCCGGCCAACCTAGTTTTCAAGTTTTTCCCCGTTTTTCGTGGATTTCCAATCGTTTTCTCGAATCATGTCTTCACGATTAGTTGTTCAGCCTTTGATTGTCCATCTTTTGGCTTTTTGACTTTCGGTTTTCGGCATGGTTGACTATGGTTGACTTTTTGGTTCTCCCTCATTCTTCTTGATTGCTTTATCGGTATCAATTGGCTAGGTTCTGGTATTGTTTTCGTGGCCTTTTAGGACTCGTGCCTTGTTGTCTGTGAGATCGTGTTCATGACTCATTCCTTTATTCATGCTTGCCTAATGAATTGACAGTTATTCAATGATCTATCTTGATTCTATGATCACTCGGTTACTTAGTAACCCCAACTTGTCAACTTAGGTGTGGGGTAAGAGTCGTGTAGTCTAATGCTGATCATTTCTGAGTTGTGTTTTACAGGGCTCCCAAGCGTTTTAAGACTACCAGTGCAGATAGAGCACAACGATCCTCAGCTCGCCAGAGCAAGACACCACCTTCCCGACGACCCGCACCAGCTGCACAGAAATTGACGGCTGTAGCCATCATTCTCGAGGATGCGCCTTCCCCTGCGACTACCATTTCCTCTATTCCTACACCTGCCAATGGGGCCGTGCATCCTTTCATCGCCGCCCTGGAGCCGCACCAGCTCGAGGTCTTTCAGAAGATCAAAGACATCCCTCCGGCTAAGGTGGCAGTTCTGTCTCTTGACAATCTCAAAGCGCACAATCCGGCTTGGCACTCGACAATTGACACCGCTCTTAATAAAGCGGATTGCGAGTGCTGACCACTCATGGATCCCCATACCCTCTTGTCACCCTCCAGGAGTTCTGGAGTTCATTTCGGCGCCTCACCCCCAAGCCCTTTCGTGAGCAGAAATTCGTTTCCTTTCGCCTCGGTGGTGTTCTTCATGAGAAGTCCTCTTCGCGAGTTCGACAGCTGATAAGGAATTTATCAAGGTCGTATTCCTCGAGGTCCTCTCATAGGCTAATACTCACAAAATTCATGAACGGTCCATACATTTAAATTGAAGTTTTGTTGAAAGAGAACAAGTAAAAAAACATAAACAAGCAAAGTGAAATTGACAAGAGAGATTGAGGATCAAACAAGAGAAAGAGGAGTTTAGTCTAGCTAGGGATTTCTTCAAGCTCAAGGTTCATGAAAGTTGGATTGAATCTCAAGCAACGACGTGTAATTAATGACCATGCAAATCACTCAATTAGAATCAACGAACTCTCGCACAATTGACTCTCTATTCCTAGACCAAATGCACCATGCTCTCGCTATGTGAACAAAAGGAATGGAATGCTTTAAACTAGCTCAATGAAATGCTTGGAACTTGAATTCTATGTCGACAAACATCTAGCACAAGGTAAATGATGCAAGACACTCTCATGTCAATCATATAACACTAGCTTAGCAATCACAAGGGTCTCTCAACCTTCAAATGAAAGAAAACTCAATGCACACCAAGTGTTCGATAAAATGGCAACAAAGAAAACAAGCTCAAAATGGTTGCAATTGAACAATCCAATCTCTCAAATCATCCAATTACAATCCTACAACCTCAGATCAAACATCAATCAATCATTCTCATGTATTGAAAGACATAAACAATGGACCAAAGAACAAGTCAAGTCCCATGGACAATAAGCACAAGGTTTAGGATCATCATCTTACACAAATGGCTAAGAGAAACTCAATCCATACAATCAATCACCTATCCTAGCTTGATCCATCCCCACTAAACTAAACCTAAGCTTAGCCTAGCATAACCATGGAAGAAACCTGAAATTGAGTAGAGGAGACCATCCTTGCTTCCATGGAGGATCTTCCCACTTGGCTCTTCAAGCTCCAATCCAAGGTGTGGAAGGCTTCACTTAGATCCTTGATCTTCAAGTTGATCAACAATTGGGGGAGGAAAGTGTTTGGTTGAGAGGAGGAGATGATGATCGGCGATGAAGAGAAAACAGGGAGAGAGTCGGCGAGTGTGTGAAATTAATTGAATGAGTCCTCCCCTTAACTTTCGTCCGCTCCTCTTTATATAGACGGCTTGAAAGAACCTGGAATTTTTGGCGAAAATCACATATGATTTTCGCCGAAACTGCCCTTTGAAAACACGGCTTGACATTCCTTCATCGATTTTCGGTGAAAACAAAGAATGGTTTCGCCGAAACCATCTTCAATGAGCAAAGTCCTTCTCTCTGTTTCGAGTTTTCGATCCGAGAACCTGAAAATCTCGCCGAAACTACTTCTTCGGCGAAAATCCCTTGATGGTTTCGCCGAAGATGTCTTCATCTGAATGTCGTATTTTCTTCGATTTCGCAACGTCCATATCTCCTCCGTCATAGCTCCGATTGACCTCCCGTTTGATCCTACGTGCTCCTTGTCACCAGTACTACAATGCCAAGACCTGAAAATACAAAGAAAACAGCTCCAATAGACAAGGAAATGGCCTCAAAGTAGCAACCGGACAACAAATGGACACTTAGCACAAAACATCAATAAAAGCATATTAAGCATGGCATTTAAGGATCAAACACGAGTATTTCATAGGTCAATCGAGGACTTAAAATGCACTAAATATAATCACATCAAATTCCCCTACGACTAAGCTTTGCTTGTCCTCAAGCAAAAGAATCAGAAAACATCCAAGTTCACAAATGACAAGATCGGTCCATTGAAATTCAAGCAACAACAATTCGGCTTAAAACTGTTCCACGAACAAACTAAACCTACACATGCAAGAACGTCAACCAAACAAGTCTAGACCTCACTATTTTCTGCACACTTCAAGCAGTGGTTGATTGGGACACAGCAAAACCGACCACGACAACACCAATTCTAATCAAAAGGACTATTTTTTGAAAGTGATGCGTGATCATGATGTGGTTATCGACTCGACTTCATCCGCTTCTAGATCCGCACTTTACAAACTCTGGCTAGGATCAAGGGCTACATTTGAGAACTCTTTTTCTTTCTTTTCTTTTCTTTTCATTTCCATTTTTTTCTTCCTGCATACTAGTGCTCGATTCAACACTTCACTTAGGTGTTGAACCTGCCTAGCTCACAGCCTTTGCCCTTTTGCTAGTGCTCAACCCGACACTTCACTTAGGTGCCGAGCTTGCCTAGCTTTTCTTTTGAGCATTTTCTCTCTTTTTTTTTCTTTTCTTCACAATTTAGCCACTTGATCCTTAGCCCCTTACAACTTCCACACAAGATTTCGAATTGGATTCCGTCTAATCTCAAGCCACAATCACGAAGGACCAAAAAGGGTAAAGAAAGACATGGAAAAGGGGTGAAAATGTTGATTGCCTTCATCATCTTAGACCGGTGTTATCGAGCGGTACAAAAACACGTATCAACCCATCAACCAACACACAAGAGTGATAAAATCTCTGTTCTGGCCTAGACTCATTTGATATTAGCGCTAACATGCTGGTTATAGGTTCTAAGTGGAACAGTCCAAACGTCATTGCGAAAGCTAGAAGCCAATCAAACACCAAAAGTCAAGAACCGAATGATTCTACAGTAGAGGGAATCGACATCCAATTAAGATCAAGCAATTCAACCAACAACACATTAGACTTCTACCAACAAATAATCACACCAAACCTCAAACTCCCTACGACTAACACGAGCATTGTCCTCAATGATCAAGAGAGAGAGGGTAGGGTGGAACGAAGTTACCGCATCGGTAGAGAAAAGCTGAGGAACAAAGGAGTGGAAGAGTCCCATAGCGCACATTGTGAAGAGTGATCCGCCTCATTGCTTGCCAACAACCAACTCAAAGAACTAAAACAACACAAAAACAGAAAATCGAAAAAGTGAGGAAAACATGGGTTGCCTCCCATGAAGCGCTTCTTTAACGTCTCTAGCTAGACGAAACCAAGAGCCCTCAAGGCATAACCAAGGATAAAACCTCAACCGTACCAATAGTATCATTAATCACATAATGCTTAAGTCGATGGCCATTCACCTTAAAAGGCTCGGTTTGAGAGGGAGAGATTACCTCGATGGTGCCATAAGGAAACACTTGAGTTATCGTGAAAGGTCCGGACCAACGAGATCTCAACTTCCCGGGAAAAAGTGAGGAAAACATGGGTTGCCTCCCATGAAGTGCTTCTTTAACGTCTCTAGCTAGACGAAACCAAGAGCCCTCAAGGCATAACCAAGGATAAAACCTCAACCGTACCAATAGTATCATTAATCACATAATGCTTAAGTCGATGGCCATTCACCTTAAAAGGCTCGGTTTGAGAGGGAGAGATTACCTCGATGGTGCCATAAGGAAACACTTGAGTTATCGTGAAAGGTCCGGACCAACGAGATCTCAACTTCCCGGGAAAGAGCTTGAGCCGAGAGTTGTATAGGAGGACTTGGTCACCAATTTTGAAATCCTTGCCCGACTTCAAGCGGGAGTCATGAATAAGCTTCGTCCTCTCCTTGTATAGCTTGGAACTCTCATAAGCATGATGGCGATACTCTTCGAGCTCATGTACCTGAAACTTACGCTCTTCTCCTGCGAGACTCCTATCACGGTTTAGAAATTTCAACGCCCAAAGAGATCGGTGCTCAAGCTCTACCGGCAAATGGAAAGCTTTGCCATAGACCATCCTATAGGGAGTAGTGCCTATAGGGGTCTTATAAGCCGTGCGGTAGGCCCAAAGAGCATCATCAAGCTTTGACGACCAATCTTTTCGTGATTGGTCGACCGTTTTCTCCAAAATTCTCTTAAGTTCCCTATTAGTAACCTCGGCTTGGCCACTAGTTTGAGGGTGATACGAGGTAGACATCCGATGAGTGACACCGAACCGTCGGCACACCCTATCGAATTGTCCTTGGAAATGAGTACCTCGATCACTAATAATAGCACGAGGAGCACCAAAACGGGTGAACAACTTAACAAGAAACTTCCCCACAACACGGGCATCATTAGTAGACAAAGCTTGTGCCTCCGCCCATTTAGACACATAATCAACCGCAACCAAGATATATTTGTTACCATGCGAAGTAGGAAACGGTCCCATAAAATCAATACCCCAAATATCAAATATTTCGACCACTAACGAGACATGTTGAGGCATTTCATTACGGGAAGAGATGTTACCTGACCGTTGGCATGCATCGCAAGACTTGACAAAGTCTTGACAATCTCGAAAGATTGAAGGCCAAAAGAATCCGGACTCAAGTACCTTGCGAGCTGTGCGATTTGCTCCATGATGTCCTCCCGTAGGACCGGAGTGGCAATGAAGCATGATGTCCTTTGCTTCGCCATGGTTAACACATCTTCTAATTATCCCATCGGAGCCAACTCGAAACACAAAAGGATCGTCCCAAAAGTAATGCTTCAAATCCGCGAAGAACTTCCTTTTGTCTTGAGTGGAGAGGCCTTCCTTCTAATATCCACTAGCAAGATAGTTAGCTAAATCCGCAAACCAAGGCTCCTCGAACTCCATTATTGCCAAAGCGAATAATAGCTCATCGGGAAAGTTGTCGTTGATTTCCGCATTACCATTGTGTACCAGTTCAGCTTCTTTCAAACGAGACAAGTGATCAGCGGCTACATTTTCGGATCCCTTCTTATCCCGAATTTCGATGTCAAACTCTTGTAACAAAAGAACCCAACGAATCAATCTTGGTTTAGCATCGGTCTTGGATAGGAGGTACCTCAAAGCTTGGTGGTCCGTGAAGACAATAGTATGAGAAAGCACCAAATAGGACCTAAACTTATCAAAGGCAAACACTATAGCCAAGAGCTCCTTCTCCGTGGTTGTATAGTTCCTTTGAGCTTCATTAAGAGTCTTGCTTGCATAGTATATCGGATGGAATCTCTTGTCAATTTGTTGGCCTAGAACCGCTCCAATAGCGTAATCACTAGCATCGCACATCAACTCAAATGACTTTGACCAATCCGGAGCAATGAGGATAGGAGCATTTGTGAGTTTACCCTTTAGGAGTTCAAAGGCTTTCAAACATTCTTCATCAAAACGAAATTCCACATCCTTCTCGAGAAGCCGAGTCATGGGGGTAGTAATCTTGGAAAAGTCTTTAATGAAACGCCTATAGAAGTCGGCATGCCCAAGAAACTTCTCACGGCCTTCACGGAAGAAGGTGGAGGGAGTTGAGAGATGGTCTCTAACTTCGCTTTATCAACTTCAATGCCTCTCCTAGAGATCTTGTGACCAAGAACAATCCCCTCATTGACCATGAAATGGCACTTCTCCCAACTTAGTGCGAGATTAGTCTCTTCACAACGGTGCAATACCTTCTCAAGATTTCTCAAGCAAAGATCAAATGAATCCCCAAATACCGAGAAGTCATCCATGAACACCTCCATGATGTCTTCCACAAAATCATCAAAGATAGCAAGATGCATCGTTGGAAGGTGGTGGGAGCATTACATAACCCAAAAGGAATTCGTCGATAAGCAAACGTACCAAAAGGGCATGTAAATGTAGTCTTCTCGATGTCCTCCGGGGCAATCGGTATTTGGAAGTATCCGGACATGCCATCCAAGAAATAATAGTACTCGTGACCAGAGAGACGCTCGAGCATTTGATCCATGAAAGGTAGAGGAAAATGATCCTTCCTAGTGGCCTCATTGAGTCGACGATAATCTATGCATACACGCCATCCGGTGATCGTCCTTGTTGGGATAAGCTCATCCTTGTCATTAGCTACCACCGTGATCCCTCCTTTCTTGGGAACAACTTGCACGGGGCTAACCCAAGGACTACCCGAGATAGGAAAGATAATCCCCGCATCCATGAGCTTTATAACTTCTTTCTTCACAACCTCTTTCATGTTAGGATTCAATCTTCTTTGAGGTTGCACAACCGGCTTAAAATCTTCCTCCATGAGGATCCGATGTGAGCAAAATGTGGGACTTATACCTCGAATATCCGAGATGCTCTATGCAATAGCTCTCATGTACTTCTTGAGAAGCTCCACTAGACGGTCCTTTTGCTCGGGTAGAAGCTTAGCATTGATGATGACCGATAGCTTGGAGTTTGGCATGAGAAAAGCATACTCCAAATGTGCGGGAAGAGGCTTGAGTTCAAGAGTAGGTGGTTCTTCATAAGAGGTCTTTACCCTTTCCACCTTTGGGAGGGCAACAAAAACTGTCTCACTCTCCAACTTATCTCTCCCTTCATCAAGATAAGCCACCTGAGCTTTTAATTCTGGGGTGTCTAGATGTTCCTGCACATTCATTCTAAGGCAAACATCCAAAGAATCTCTACACACGAAGTTAGAAATACTACACACACTAGCCGAAGCAATAGTATCACACGAGTACTCTAAATCATCTTGTGCGTGAGCAAACTTCATGCCATCGGCTATGCAAAACGTGACACTCTCTTGTCCTACTCTCAATGTCAATTTCCCATTATGCACATCAATTAAAGCACGAGAAGTAGCAAGGAATGGTCTACCAAATATCAATGAGACATCAACATCATCGGTATCAATGACCGCAAAATCAACTAGGAACACAAAATGGCCTACTTTGACT